>CABHPQ010174396.1:0-73095 GCA_902168405.1 Peromyscus aztecus
AGTCACACAAGTTAGGGATGTTTGAATTGAAGTGTGGGGAAGGGGCCCAAAGCCCCACTTAATGCTGCCTTCAAAACTCACCTCTCACGTGGCTGGCTATTCTGGGTGCACTTTGAAAACTACAATCCCTCTCCTAACAGTGTGCTTGAGTCGCTTCGAAAGCTGGGTCTCACATGTAGAAGCTCTCGGCATTCCTCATTTCCCTTTGCTTCATTTGGGTTCCTAAATTTTTAGTTCTCCAAGATTTAGTACTTTTGATGCCTAGCTTTCTGTACCTATGCTATATCCAGCTTAAAGCAAAGCTTTTTTTAGTGGCTGCTCTTAATTTCTCAGATAAGTTCCAGCGTAAGGACTCTGCTTCCACTCACAACAGGGGCATATTACTTCAGAATTGTCCCTGGTTGGTGTTTTATCTTCTCAAGTTTTTGTGGCCTTTGTGTGCTTTTTGTACGAAATTCCTGTGTAGTTGTCCATATTGTCCCTTTTTTGCCTCCAGCGCTCCATGTTGATGATCTTTCCTTTTGCTAGGGCTTTTGTATCATCAAAGATATGGAAAGCAAAGCCAGCCCCTGTGATCACAGTAGTCATTGTACCATGGCCCTTGGCTTTACCTACTTCGCCAGTCCAAATAGAACATTTCTTCCTGTAGGATTTTATGTCGCTAATGTAAGTACAGATGCAGTTTCTGTTACCTGTGTAATCGGAAAAAGTAACCTGGCTTCTGTGGTATAATTTGTTAATAAAGAAGTGATGCCGAGTTGTCATCATTTTGTTTACCCATTAGAGTATGAAAGACTCCCTTACTATGTATGAATCAATGAAGTCTTATAAGTAAGGAAGATGGTAATAGAAATTATTTGCCTAGTTATCATAATGGATACCTCTGTACATTAATCACTTTCATGTAAACAGTTTTAGTATTCATTTTTGGTGTTTAATGAAATTACAAAATATTTTACTTTATTTTAGGTAGTAGCACCTTTATCATACTGATATTGGGACTTATTTTGCAGGAAGCTTTGAAGGTGTGTGCTTTTCTTTCTGTCCTTGGCTCTGTGACTACATGGTGATTGCAAAGCTACTCTCTCCTTAATGTCACATTCTTATGAAGATGATCTGGCTTCCTAGCAGTGTTCTGCTAATGCAGTATTCTGTTTAACCAGATAGTGTCAAGAGGTCATCCTGGGGTTACTTAGATGTCAGCCAGCTAGCTGTTATCTCAGGTATCTGTACTTAAGGAATTGTGCTCACTACTTATAATCACTTGGCCAACCTGTTTTCATCTTTTTTCTTTTCTTTTTTTTTTTCCACTTAGAAATATTGACAGGCTTTCTTGCTTTGGTAGCTCGAGGCAATGTAGCTTCTGTACAGAGATCTACTCATGAGTTCTTTCACTAGCTAGCTTTCTGACCCCCCCAGCTGAGTCAATTTTATATTTTATTTCCTTTTCTGCCCCCAAATTAAATACTCAGTGTCTGTCCTAGATAATTAAAGGCCAAATGTAATAGGTCGGGTGAATTTAATTGTATGGCCTTTTTTGTCATTTGTTTTATAGTAAAACCATGATGCATAGGTAAGGGACAGTTAATGTGATCCAGTTGGTCATACTTTTTTTATGTTAAACAAGTTTCCATTAGAGTAGTCTAAATGAATTTGAATGGAACATGCTGAATTTTAAAGTCATGTTGAATGGAGTTCAAAGAGTCTATTTTAACTTTAATATGTCTTCAATCAGTCCTGAGCACTCCCTTTTTTCTTCTGCCAATAAAGACACTCATTTAGTTGCATTTATGTTTTTAAGTAAAGTTGGTTTTCATAAAAAAAAAAATTTTTTTAAATTCTCAGGTATGCTTTTTCAGTTGCCTTTGCTTGGTTATTTAAAAGAAAAAAGACTTTTTAAACAACATTTTTTCCCTGCAAGTTTATCTTCACTTCTGTAGAAAATCATAATTTATTTCCCATCTTTTTTCATCTTAAAAAAATAAAAATTAGTGCACATTTAACTTGAGTCTGACATTGATTTTAGTAGCTCTGGGTCCAGATAGTGTGGTAGTTTGGAGTTGCCATTTGGAGGGCGACTGATGGATGACTCTGACTGAACATCTTTCCTTCAACAGTTCATATATTATGGAGAAATGTGTTGGAAAGATTTGAAGGATTTTTCTGCTTTTTTGAGACTGATGTTCTTGGTAAGTGACTGCTTTGTCTTCCTTTTGTTAGGAGCCACATCATAATTTACAAAAGCAGCAAATAAAGCTAGATCAGAATGTCTGCCCATTGTTCTTCACTGCCTGCCTTGTTAAGTAATGTTTTTGTTTTCTTAGTTGTCCGTAGTATATGCTCTTTGCAGAGAATTGAGACAAAGGAGAAAACCAAAGAAAAGTTACAGCCACCCATAGTATCTCCAGGAGAGGGAAGTTTCACTTTAGCTACTTTTCCCCTAGAACACATTTGTCTTTGCAGGGATTGGCATTAAGATCTCCTGACCCCAGTGAAGTGATCCATGAGGCAATAATTGGAAGATCATTTCCCAAGCTTCCTGAAGTTTAAAAAAAGTTTTTTTAATCATGTCTGTGTCTTTATGTAGTGTTATGTACATATTGTGTAAGGACCAGAGAGGGCCTTGGATCCTCTGGAGGTGGTGACTACAAAGCATTTGTGAACCACCTGATGTAGGTGATGGGAACTGATCTCTGAGCCATCTTTCCAGCCCTCAACCTTTCAATTTTAAATATAAAGACTTGACTCATGTGTGAGAGATTGGTTTCAGAATCCTCCAGTATAAAAATCCACAAATGCCAGAGTTTCATAAAATGGCATAGTAGTTTCATAAGACTGACATTTATAGTTTCATATATGTTGAATCATCTTGGATTTAATGTAAATAGGTGTTACTCTGTACTATTTAGGGAATAGAAGAAGTCTGTTCTCTAAATTCAGTTTCAGCCCTTCCTTTGACAGTAGAACTCTGCAGTTGATTGGATCCATAGATAAAAGATGGTTAGATGGATATGGAGAGTTGACTACACTTACCTAACATGTTCCTGAAGCTACTGTGTGTGGATACCCAAGTGACTTTTCACATGGTCTTACTTAGCACTATGAAGACATCATCAACCCTGTCAGACTGAATTTTGTTCTAAACCATTTGTGCCTAAGGACAACCCTTAAACAGTGAGCTCCTCTTTAGAGTCCATTCACCTTTCTGAATTTGTAATGCCTGAGACAAGCAATCCAGCATAAATTGGAAAGGTGGTAAAGCTAAAACAGAACCAACTGCCTTACACTTTGCATTCTTTTCTAATGTTTTTATTCCTTCAGTGTGTGTGTATATGTGTGTACATGCACCACAACAGATGTGTCAAGGTCAGAGCACAACCTACAGGAGTCAATTTTGCCACCGGTTGAGTACCAGGAACCAAACTCAGCTTGTCAGGTTGGGTGGCCAGCACCTTTATCTGGTGAGCTCTGAATGTATTCTTTTGTTGCCAGTCGTATCCCAGTAGAAGACCAACAGCCTCTATGGGGAAGAGAAAATAGTGCTGACCTGATGTGGTGTGTGTCTGTAATTCTAAAACTACAGGCAAGGCTGGTGGAGCTCCAGTTTGAGGCCAGCCTCGACTACATCGTGAAACTAAAATCAAGTGGATTACTGTGTTCAAGGTACAGCATTTTGATAGGTGTAGCACTATATTTATCAGACTGCTATTTTGGGTTTTTTGTTTTTATTTTATTTATTTTATTTATTTTTTGGTGAATGAGTTATATAGCTTCTGTGTTCCTAAAGCTGAACTCTTCAAAGTGCTGTTAGAATAAAACACTACTTTTATTTTGGTCATCATAAAGTGTACTTGGCATAAAGTACTAGAGACTAGTCTCAGGCTTGAAGGGGTTTATAATCCAGTTTTGAAAGATCAAGAATTCTTAGTAACAGTAATTGTGCTGAGAACTTCAACTAGTATCTCATTCCTTGACAGATGAAACAGATTGCAGTCTTTTTCCTGACACAAAGGGGAGTACTGACCTAGGGAGTCTGACCTAAAGCAACTGAAAGACATATCCTTGGCCTCAATTAAGGTGACACTGATTTGTGGTATTTAGGAAACTAGAATGGAAACCGGCGATTTTAAGGCCTGGTTTCAGATGATGATCACAGTAATTGAAGGAGTACATGCAGGTTTTTCTCTTAATCTTGTCACTGGGAGGATTATGCTGCTTTTGAAAGGCACAATGGCAAGTCATCTAGGGGAGACAGTTTAGACATGAGATATTTAGGAAGAAATGTCAGGCCCGCCCTTCCCTGGTGTTTCTGTCTTGTCACCCATTGTTGCCTTTTCTCTGTATGTACTTTCTACTCACAGTTGCCCATTCCCTCCTTAACCACCATCTCATTGGTTTCCTGGAATCACTTCACTGCTTCTTGGTAACAAGCAGTATCACCTAGGGCCCTGCTCCCCCATAGCTTATTCACTAGTGATTCATATTCTGCTTACTGATAAAGGAGTTGCTGCCCCTTTGCTGTTGTAAAAAGATTGCCTGCAGGAGGGAGAACTTGAGTGGCCTTGTGAAATAGCATTGGAAAGCTTCCTGATGAATAGTGGATTAGTTAACTTTCTGTTGCTTTTTAAAAATACTCCAACAGAAAGCAAGTTAAGAAAGAATTATTTTGCTTTAAAGTTCCAGAAGAGATACAGTCCATCATGGCAGTCAAGAAGTTGACTGATCACATTTCATCTGAGCATGGGGAGCAGAAAGAACAGAAAGTGGGGCCAGGCTATGAAACCTCAAAACTGTCAGTGAATGTACTTGCTCTAGCAATGGTCTGTAGCATGAATCTTAGAAGGTTCTTATTAATAAAATCAAACCCAGGCCAGGTATTGGGGTGAAATGCTGGATGGTCAGAGAGACAGAACAAGCCACAGCTAACCTCACCTCGCTGGATCCTCAGCTGGTCTTGCTTCCTCAGACTGGAAGCCTCTGAGTCCTAATCCAGAATGGGTCTCAGCTGAACTGCTGCTAGAAGCCTGAAATCTTAACCAGCCACATGCTTAACCAGGCCAAATGCTTCTCCAGGCCAAATGCCTAACCAGGCCAAAATGCCTCGAGTTTCTTCACGCCTTATATACCTTTCTGCTCTCTACCACCACTCCCTGGGATTAAAGGCTGGTTTACTGGGATTAAAGGAGTGTGTCACCATGCCTGGCCAATTCCAATGTGGCCTTGAGCTCACAGAAATTCAGAGGGATTTCTGTCTCTGGAATGCTAGGATTAAAGGTGTATGCTACCCTGCCTATCCTCATGTTTAATATTGTGGCTGTTCTGTCTCTGACCCCAGATAAGTTTATTAAGGTACACAATATTTTGGGGAACACAATACCACCACAATGGTCCACCACCTCAAGGTTTCTGTAACCTTCCCAACCAGCACCAACAGCAGAGGACCAAGCGTTCAAATAAATAGATGAGCCTATGGGAGACATTTCTTCAGTTTGTAAAATTCACACTATTATCACTGTATTACAAATAGGGGAATAAATCAAAATGACACGTCCAAGATCATACACCTAAATACTGAGTCAGTTTTTAGCCATCTGTTCAGAGGCTTTGCTAGATCATTCTGGTGGGGATTTTTTCTTTTTCTTACCAGTTTTGGTGCAGAAGCTTAGACCCTAGGGCCTCTGAGCATTTGCTCTAACACTGAGCTACACCCCCATTTCCTGATCATAAGTAAGTGTTCCCTTAGTATCTTCTGTCATCCCATCCTGTTTATATCCTGCTAATGTGGATTACTTTATGTATTGGTTCACCACATACTGCCTCTGCTAGATTGTAAGCTCAATGAGGGCAGAGTAGTTTTGCTTGTATCCCACAGTAACATGGTATGTCATGCATGGTGGATATTCCATTAAGCATTTGTTAATGAAACAATGATAGTCATTTGACATTTGGCTTGTCAAGTTGAATATGGAAATTTAATACCTGTTGAAAATCATTAGTAGCAGGCATTTACCAGAAGAAAGCAAAAGGAGGAACATGTTTAGAGTGAGTGGCAGAGGTAATAGATGTGGGTAGTTGGAAGGAAGGTAGCATGTGTAAATACCCTTTATTTTTAGTCTTGAGGCTGGCAAACTGACTCACTATTGGACTCAGAATTTTAAATAGTACAAGAATTAAACCAATGACCCTAGATATTATTAGACAAGATATAGGCATATACTACAACAGCCTGAAGAGATCCCATTCACAATAGCAACTACTTTTCTATCTCTCCATCTATCATACTACACATACACACACACACACACACACACCCATCCAGCTCTAGGCAACCACTAATCAACTTTCTGTTTCATGCACCTGATTGAATATTTTCTGTGCATTGAATCCGAATGTGTGGTCTTTGTGATGACAGTTTTAATTTGGCCTAGGTCTTCAAGGATCATTCATGCTGTAATAAGTGTAAGTGACTTGTTCCTGTTGAGTATATATGCATTTTCTTGCCTATTTTATTATAGACATTTGAGCTATACCCATGTGCTTTCTGTTACAAATAATGTTAGGCTTGTTCATATACACATTCGTATACACATATTTGTGTTTGGGTGGGTGGGTATGTATGTGCATGTGTGTGGAGTTCAGAGAAGAATCTCAGGTGTTCCTAGGAGCAGTGCACCTTGTTCCTTTTTTTTTTTTTTTTTTTTTTTTCTGGTACAAGGGCTCCCACTGGACTCAGGACTCCTGGATTAGGCAAAACCAGCTGGGCAACAAGTCTAAAGAAACTGCCTGTGTCTCTACCACCTCTCCAGTGCTGGAATTACAAGCACATACTACCATGCCTGGCCTTTTACATGGGTACTCAGGTCTAATGATTGCATAGCAAGCATTTTTACCAGTTGAGTTCTCTTCCTAGCCTATGAATATGTTTTTTAATTATTATTTCTTTAGGAGTAGGATTTGCTGGGTCATTTGTAACTGTATTCAGTTCTTTGAGGAGCTGCCAAACTTTTCCAAAGCATACTATTTTAAATTCCTACCAGAAATTATGAAAGTACTGTTTCTTAAAATCTTCACCTACATTTCTTTGTAGCCATCCTTCCTAGTGGTTGAGACTGTTACAGTAGTTTTAACTTACGTTTCTCTACTGACTATTGAACTTGCTGTCTTTTTCTGTGTCTGGTAGTCTCTTGTATGTATTCTTTGGGGGAAACCTATTCAGATCCTTTGCCCACATTTTCATTGGTCTGTCTTACTTAGTTGTTAAGAATTCTGTTGTTTGTTGATACAAGTCTTGATTTGGCTATTTAATTTGCATATATTTTCTTCTGTCTGAGGAGTGTCTTTGCACCTCCTTGATACTGCCCCTTCAAGGACATGTTTTAAATTTTGATGTTCTCCAGTTTATTTCTTTCCCATGCTGCTTATGTTTTTGGTTTCGTGGTTAAAACTCCATTACCAAATCCAAGGTAGTTTTGCTGGCTACCTTTTATTTCATCTTGACACAAGGTAGAGTTGTCTGGGAAGAAGGAATATTAATCAAGAAAATGCCTCCATAATGATTGTCTTGTGGGCATGTCTGTCGAAAATTTTCTTGATTGATAATTGATGTGGTCCATCCCTCCCATTATGAGCAGTGCCACTCCTGGACAGGTAGTTGTAGGTTCCATAAGCAAGCTGAGTTTTAACGGTGGTGCGTGCCTTTAATCTCAGCAATCTGGAGGCAGAGGCAGGCAAATCGCTGAGGTTGAGGCCAACCCGATCTACAGAGTGAGGTCCAGGACAGCCAGGGCTGCGTAGAGAAACTCTGTCTCCAAAAAGAAGAAGAAGAAAGCCAAGCAAACTGGATAGCAAGCCAGCAAACAACATTCCTCCATGGATTCTGCTTCAGTTCTTGATTTCCTGTCCTGACTTTCCTCAGTGATGAGTTGTTACTTGGTACTATAAGCTGAAATAAACCCTTCTCCAAATTGCTGTTGATCATGGTGTTTTATTAAAGCAATAGAAATCTTAACTAATACAGTAATGAACTTATTTGTATTTATTGTAAGATATTTTTTGTTTTTGTTTTTTTGAGACAGGGTTTCTCTGTAACTGGCTGTCTTGGAACTTGCTCTGTAGACCAGGCTGTCTTTAAACTCAGAAGTCTGCTTGCCTCTGCCTCCTGAGTGCTGGGATTAAAGGCATGCATCACCACTGCCCGGTCTTCTTCTAAGAATTTTATAATTTTAACATACTTACAACTAATCCATTATAGTTAATTCTTTTTTGAGCTTTTTTTTTCATTTATTGAAAATAGATTCTTTTCTCATACAACATATCTTGATCATAGTTCCCCTAATCTCTACTTCCAGTTCCTCCCCTCAGGATCCACTCCTTTTCTGTCTCTGATTAGAAAAGCACAGGCTTCTAGGAGATAACAAAACATGACAATATATAATATAATATGACAAAAAAGCATCCTGTGGACTGGAGAGATGGCCCAGTGGTTAAGAGCACTGGCTGCCCTCCCAGAGGACACAGGTTCAATGCCCAGCACCCACATGGCATCTCATACCTGTCTGTAACTCAGTTCCAGGGAATCTGACACCCTCACACCAATGCACATAAAACTTAATAAATTAATTTTTTAATAATCGCAGGGGCTGGAGAGATGACTCAGAGGTTAAGAGCACAGGCTGCTCTTCCAGAGGTCCTTAGTTCAATTCCCAGCAACCACATGGTGGCTCACAACCATCTGTAACGACATCGGGTGCCCTCCTCTGGCCTGCAGGGATACATGCAGACAGAACACTGTATACATAATAAATAAATCTTTTTTAAAAAATAAAAACCCCATCAAGTCTGGACAAAGCGACCCAACAAAAGGAAAAGAGCTCCAAAACTAGGTACAAGAATTAGAGACCCATTCATTCACACACTAAGGAGTCCTATAAAAATATTAAGTTGAAAACATGTTCTGTAACTCAAAATATATGGTATTGGTTGCATTGTATTTTGTGCTAGCCTGTCTGGTTTGAACGATGTCTCTGCTGCTTGAATTTTGGCAAAGTTACTTAATTGCTCTAACATCCAGATTCCTTGCATAAGATGGGGTTCATGGAATTCTTTGAGGAGTTTTTAGTTGGGGTTCCTATTGCTGTGATGAAACACTATGACCAAAGAAATTTGGGAAGGAAAGTTTATTTGACTAACAGGTCCACATCACAGTTCATCAAAGAAGTCAGGACAGGAACTCAAGCAGAGCAGGAACCTAGAGTTCGGAGCTGCAGCAAAGGCCATGGAGGGGTGTTGTTTACTGGTCTATTCTTCATGGCTTGCCAGCCTGCTTTCTTACTGAACCCAGGACCACCAGCCCAGGAATGGCACTATCTACAATGGACTGGGCCTTCCCTCATCAATCACTAATTTAAGAAAAAGCCTTACAGGCTTGCCTACAGCAGGATCTTATGGAGGCATTTTCTCAATTGAGGTTCCCTCCTCGAAAATGACTTTAGCCTGTGTCAAGTTGAGATACAACTATCCAGCACAGAGGGGTTGTCATTTTTGAAAATGGAAACTTGTAAAGTTACTAAATTAGTACTCAGCATCTATTTAGAGCTGTTTTCTTGCATAAGTGGCTAACATGGATTATTAAGGTCTGGGTTGTAATAAATGGCCCTCATTTTCCAGGCCCTCAATTTACCCCAAATACTATTTTCTACCTTTCAGGAGGACCATGAATACATCTGAAGTATCACAGGACTGAGGCAGTGAAAGCTGATAAAATTAGCAGACTAAATGTATGAAAGTATATGCCAGTTGTATTCACAGATTGAGTTTAAAAGCAACCTGTGTTTAAACTGCTCATTAGTCTAATACAGTATTAGAATAGGCTTTTCATGAAATAAACTTACTGTATTTTACTAACTTTTATTTTAACCAGGTTCCATTTTGATTGCTTTAGTAACTTGGCATTGTCCCCACCAATTGCATTTCCATACCAATATGTTCCATTCTTCAGAGCATAGTGGTGAAAGTATTAGAAACTCTGAAGCAGGTACAGGTATTGTGAGTGTCTAGTCCTAATTGTCAGAAGTGATTTATAATTACCATGGAAACAAATCTCAGGGCTAGGGGCATCTATAAGGGATTATTTAGCTAATTCATTCTGTGAGCTGAGATCCAAGACTGAATAAAGAAGGAAAAGCTGCCTGAGGACAGGCACTCATCACTCTTTGTTTCCTGATTGTGGATGCAATGTAATTAACCATCCAGCTTGCCTCCCTACCTGCCCTGCTAATGATGGCACGTATTTCCTGGAATGGAAAACCAAAATAAATCTTTCCTTTCTTAAGTTGCTCTAACTTTTCTAAAAGAAATTAATGAGGTGTTCATACCAAACTTACTTAAATGAGATATTTATAGGATTCAGTGAATAGTTGAATAAAGGCTGGTATGCTAACTCTTAACAGTTGATATGTGAACCAATGAAGAAAAACAAGCATAAAATGCCTTTTTTTCTACTGATACCTTGTGGAATGTAATTTGGTGAAAATATTTTAACCATTTATTTCTAGAGCAGATAAACAGAAAATCTGAACAATTATCATTCAGCCTAGTTTAACTTAAACACCACTGTTACTGCATACGCGTGTGCGTGTGTGTGTGTGCTCTGTATGAATTTTTCTTATGTGTTTGTATACTGCTTGTGTGGTGACTGAGGAAGCCATAAAAGGGTTTCAGATCCCCTGGAACTGGAGTTACAGATGGTTGTAGCTATTGTGGGTGTTGAGAACTGACCCTAGGCCTCTGCAAGAGCAGCACGTGCTCTTAACCACTGGGCTGTCTTGCTCTTTACCCTCTTTAAACAGAATCACATGTAACTCAAACTGGCCTTGAACTCATTATGTAGCTGATGCTACCCTTGAACTCCTGATCCTCCTGCCTATACCAAGTGCTAGGTTTATGCCACCATACCTGGCTGAACACAGCACACTTATTCTGCAATATACCTCTTTCGTGTAATGTTCACATGTGTGGGTATTCATGTGGTAGTCAGAAGTCTAGGGAGTCCTCAACTGCTTTCCACCCCATTTTTTTGTGACAGAGTTTGTCATTGAACCTGGAGCTTATGGATGCAGCTGGTCAGCAGGCCCCAAGGATCTTCCTGTCTCTGCCTCACCAGCTCAGGGATTATAGGCACAAGTCACCATTTCTTACTTTTTATATGGGTGCTGGGGATCCAAATTCAGGTCTTCATGCTTGTGTAGCAAGCACTTTACTGACTGAGCTCTTTCCCCAGCCTGATATTCTTTTTAATTATACTTGAAGTACTTGCCAGAATTGATCACAGCTGTACCAGTAACAAAACAAAACAAAAATAAGATATCCTCTTTCTACATTGGGATCAAGCTAGGAAAAATAACTGTAAATTCCCTAGCTATTTAAAACTTAAGTACTACAGTTCTAATTCCATGGATTGAAAATGAAATCCCATGGTGGCCAGAGAGATAGCTCATTGGGTAAGAGCCTTTACTGCTGTTACAGGGCTCAGGTTTGGTTCCCTGCACCCACAGGTAGGCTCACAACTATGTAATTCCAGTTCCAAGGTGTCTAACACCTCCTCCTGGCCTCCGGACACCAAGCACTCTGATGGTACATATACATATATGCAAGCAAAATACTTACTCATCTAAAATACATTATTTTAAAAAGTAAGTATGAGCCGGGCGGTGGTGGCGCACGCCTTTAATCCCAGCACTCGGGAGGCAGAGGCAGGCGGATCTCTGTGAGTTCAAGGCTAGCCTGGTCCTCCAAGCGAGTTCCAGGAAAGGTGCAAAGCTATACAGAAACCCTGTCTCAAAAAACAACAACAACAACAAAAGTAAGTATGAAAAGGAGCAATGAAACCATAGAGAAAATTAGAAGATATTTTGGGTGATAATGAAGATATATCATTTTAGAACCTGTAGTATATAGCTTAAAGTAGTATATTCATTTTTCTTTTTGAGACAAGATCCCTTTAGGTAGCCCAGGCTAGCCTTGAATTTGTGATCCTACTTCCTGTACCTCCCAGTGCTAGGATTACAGATACTTGCTACCATAGCCACCTAAATTCATGGTTTTAAAACAAATATTTAATGTCAGTTGAGCATAGTGTCTTCAACCTGTAATCCTAGTACTTAAGAGATGGAGGCAGGAGTATTGCCATGAGCTCAAAGGACAGCTGGTCTATAGAACAAGCCCATCTCAGAAACAACAAACCAATAAAAGCCAATAAAAGAAATTGAGACATTACAAGAGAAAAAGAAAGGCTGAACTAAGTACATATAAGACAGGCTTAAGTGAAAATTCACAGCATGTAGAAAATTATAGTAGAATGTTGTTACAAAAAAAAAGTTTAAAGGGTGCCCTGTGGGTCAATGTGAGCAGCTAAGTATTCTTAAGACAGAAAAGAAAAGGTGTCTGTTCAAAAACTGGCACTAGCCTCTGCTCTCTGGGAGAACCGAGAACCACTTTGGTCATTGGATGGAGCTGCCAAGAAGAAGAACCAAACGGTCCAGAGGAGAGCTTTCAACAACCAGACTTGAGGCAAAGATTATACTGGCAAGAAGGGGCATAATGGGCATGCAGGCAAAAAACAAAGAGTCTGGTGCCTCCAGTCTTTGCCCATTGGGGTTTTGTAGAGGTGGGTATGAAAACTGCCTTCTGCTTGTGTGTTGAATAGGAATGACCCTCATAGACTCATATTTGAATGTTTGGTTGCCAGGGAGTGCCATTAGGAGGCGAGGCCTTGTTGAAGGAAGTGTGTCACTGGGGGTGGGCTTTGGAGTTTCAAATATTGAAGCCAGGCCCAGTGTTACTCTTTTCCTGTGGAAAGCTGCCCTGCTTCCCACCATGACAGTTATAAACCTCTGGACTGTAAGCCAGCCCCAATTAAATGTCTTCCTTTATAAGAGTTGCTGTGGTCATGGTGTCTCTTCACAGCAATGGAAACCCTAAGACAGCCCAGAATAATGTGAGCCTTAGGTGTGAGAACTGGGCTCCACCTCTGGCTAAGAAAGTGATGGTTGCATTCCATTATTGTTGAGTTTAACATGGAAGTCAGTTAAAGGTCCAGACTCATGTCAGGTGTTTGACATTACTGAGAGTTTAGTTTCTTTCAGGATTTTTAGTTCTGTTAGACTCCCTACTCTTCCTTGAGTTAAACCTGGTAATTGTTATTTATGGATAATTTACTTCATCAAAAAAAGTCAACGATTAAATGTTTCAGATAAATTTAATAGTTTTACTAAATAAATATATAAGTAAATAAATCTCAAATTGGAAAGCCTTCAGACCCAGAGAGTTCAACCATTCATAAACTGACTTTGTTTATTTGAAATAAATTCATGTACAATTGACCTTCGTGTGTGTATTCTATTAGTAGTCAGTGCAGTTCATATTTCACTACCATACTCATTTTTATCATGGTTTTCAAGCAAGATAGGAAAAAATTAAACTACCATGCATGCAAAGGGAAAGAAACCCTTTCTGAAATCTGGCCGAGAGCTGCAATTTTAATAAAACTGGTAAAATTGCAATTGCCTACAGAGATAATGCTTGTATTTCTAAAGACATTTTAAATACAAATGTCAAAATAGCTTACTTAGGGCTAAAGTGTGGCCTTGACTAACCACCATATTGGTACTCCACTCATCCTTAAAACAACAGACAAAAACCTTACAATTTCACTTACAAAAGGAAGTTCTTTTAAGATGAAAAAAGCAAATCAATGTGTACCCTTCCCCTTAATTTTTTAAACTTTACTTAAAATTTAAACTTTGCTTGATCTTTAAACCCTGTAAATTGAGTCTTTGAGGGCAGTAGCTTAGAAAGCCAGAATCGTGTGTAACCACTGTGGAAACACCTAGCAGTGGCTCTTTCTCTAATGCCTGCACTTGAAATCTAAGCCATGTGTTAGCATGTCGTAATAGACTTGCCGACTTTCCTTTCTTCTGCTTCATCCTGGGATTCTTTCCTGCTGTATAGGCAGCGATCTGGCTTTACCTGGTGGAGGTCCCCCAAAGGGAAAGGTGCTTGGGTTATGGCTCTCCAGTGCTGCAATATGGTGTGGCAGCTGGTCAAGCTGTTACCCCCATCTCTCTGTTTCTCAAAGATTGGGTTTAAAAATTAACCAAATAAAATGGCAACAAATTTACTGAGACTCCATTACGTGTTCCTGTCAGTAGCTGCAGATTCCTTTCCTTTTTGCTCCTGCTTCCGGTTCTTTGCCCTTGTCTCAGGTGACCCTTGTTATTTCAAGCAAGACCTTAGAAGCACATACAGAAATGGCCCCTGTAAAGGATCTAGAACTTGCCCTGTGGCTGAAAACAAGGTCTAAAAATCAGAATTCTGGGCTTAGTATTTTGTTGCATGATAATTTGCTAAAATGTCAAGTTTTCTCAGCGACTGCAATTAATACAGCCAGCATACACACTGCTCATTAAATTTCTCTTCTCACTATGCAAATATTCCAGCCTTTCTCCTTCCCTTTCTTCCTCTCTCTGTCTCTCCCTGAAAGCACCAAAATGCAGGAGGGCTGTGGCCCAACAGGAACTCTCCCTGCCAGGAGAGCAGCATGGTATGCCACTTTGGTTTGATAGTTTCTTCAAAAACTGAGCATACTCTTCCCGTATGATACAGCCACCGTGCTCCTTAGTGAATGAATTTACCCAAATGAATTTCAAATGTACATCTCTCAAAAGTCTGCATATGGAGATTTATAGAAGCTTTGTTAGAAATTGTGAAAACTTGAAAGCAAGTAACCAAGATGTCCTTCAGTAGGTGAATGGGTAAGTAAAGGGTGGTGCATCTGGACAGTGGAGTATCATTCAGCCAAAAACCAAAAAGTATCATCAGTGTCTGGAAAAATAGCTAAGTATTATTTTTGCTCTACAACCATGTGGACCTGAGTTTGGATCCCAGAACCCAGGTAATAAGCTGGGCTTGGTCTCTTGCACACCTATCACACCAGTGCTCTAGAGCACATAGACACTGCCAACCTAGCCAAAAAAATGTGCACTCCAAAAGACAGCCCTTGCCTCAAAGGAATAGTGTATATAAGTGGTTCTTAAATCTAGGTCTCTACCTCTTTGAGGTTGAATATCAGATGTCCTGTACATCAGATACTTGCATTATCATTCACAATGAGTAGTGAAGTAATGACAACATTTTATGGTTGGAGGTTTGCCATAACACAGGGAACTTATATTAAAGAATTGCAGCATTAGGAAGGTTAGGAACCACTGGTGTAGGTAGTGATAGAGGAGAACAACATCCTCCTCTGCCCTCTGGGCACATGCACAGGGTCACACACCCACACGTACATGTACACATATACTACACACCCATCCCCCAACACACACACAAAATGACAAAAATAAGGTGGACTGCCACCAAGCCTGATGACAAGCCTGATCCCTCAGACCCACTCTCAAGTTGTCCTGACTCCTGCATGTGCAGCAAGACATGCTGTTTGCTTCCCCTCATCCCCATGTACACACATTTTTAAAATGTAATTTAAGAGAAATGAAATATTTAAATGAAATGAAATAAAGCCAGTTTTTAACATTTGCACATCATATGGTCTCATCTATCTGAAGAAGGCAAAACATGAGTGGTGGCCAGGGGTAGTGGCCTGGAGTGAAGGAGGGGATGAAGAAGCAGGGGATAGAGTGTAATTGGAGGCTTTTCTCTGTCCCGCCCTATCCTGCTTTTAAATATTCACTCAGAGGTTTATATGAATTATAAATGCCTGGCCAATGGCTCAGGATTATTACTAGCTAGTTTTTACATTTAATTTAACCCATATTTCTTATCTATGCTTTGCCACGTGGTTCGTGGCTTGTTACTTCATTTTCTACATGTCTTGCTTCCTTGGAGGCTGGCTGGCATCTGCCACAATTCTGCCATTCCTCTTCTAATTCTCCTAGCCTGGCTCTTGAGCTGAATCTCTTCTGCCCTGCTATCGGCCAGTCAGCTTTATTATTAAAGTGAGCATAATCCACAGCAATAGAGGGTTTTGAAGACAGTGAAACTATTTTGTGTGGTACTGTGATAAAACATATATGACATTATACATTTGTCAAAGGCCATTGAAGTGTAATAGAATGAGTGAACCCTAATGTAAACTATGAGCTCTGGGTGATGTGATGTCATAGATTGTAAACTACACAGCATTTGGTATAGTATTGACAGTGATGGAAGCTTTGCATATTTGTGGACTGTAAAACTGTTCTACAAGGTCTATTAGACAAAAAGGTAGGGTACCCAAGCAAACAGTTTAAGCTTCACCCACCTAAAAATGGGCTGAGACATGTCAGCTGTCAGATGACTGGAGGAAACTATTAAGAAAAAAATGGATCATGGACCTAAATGTAATACCTAGAATCATGAAACACATAGAAGTAAAACAAAGCAGGGAGTATCTACATGATTTTGTTATTAGGCAGAAAGACTTCTTAGATCAATGCCTTAAATATCTATTTAAGCAGGTATACTGAGCTCTTAAAGTCCTATTTTAATAGATAATTGAGAAAAATGAAAAGATGAGCTAGAAATTGGGAGGAAATATAAAAGTATTTTTCTCCAAAAATATAAAAAACACAACATGTGGGTAGGTATAAAAGAGGCTGAGTGTAGTGGTACATGTCTTTAATCTCAGCATTTGGAATGCAGAAGCAGATAGGCCAGCCTTGTCTCCAAAGCTTGTTGGCCAGAACTACATGGTGAAACCCTGTCTCAAACAAAACAAAAAACTAACCAAACCTAAATATATTCAGGACTAAGAGTGTCCTGGCACCAGCTCCTACATTCTCTTTTCAGACAAATTAATTTTCTGTAAGGATTCACTATCACACTTGGAATCACTCCTCTCACCCAAAAAATGGATTCTGAATTCATGTGCAGTCTATCTGGAAACTATCTGAATCATCCAGGTGAGTCATCTTGGGAGTTGCCACCCTGTGAACTTAGAAACCAACTCTTCAGATGCTTAATGACCCAAGTGAGCCAATGTTTATTTTAACCTTAAACTCTTCAAGGAAAGATTCCATGTTTAGAGCTGGGGAGAACACAAGCTGAAGATTACCTGAAATATTCTTTCCAGAGAAACAGCACTAGAGGAAATAAAAAAAACAAAACAACAGTGTGGAATTAAAAAAAAAATAGAAAACTGGCCCACAAGAACTGATAAAGCAAAGGAAAAAAAAGAATATACAGTTGTAGCATGAATCTTAAAGAGTCTTATTAATAAAATCAAACCTGAGGCCCTTTATTGGGATGAAGGCTAGATCAGACAAGCAGAACAAGTCACAGCTACCTCATCTCACCAGTTCCTCAGCTGGTCCTGTTTCCTCAGACTGGAAGCCTCTGAGTCCTCATCCAGAATGAATCTCAGCTGAACTGCTGCTAGAAGCCTGAAAGCTTAACCAGCCAACTGCTTCTAGTTTCTGGTCCTCACACTTTATATATCTTTCTGCTTTCTGCCACCACTCCCTGGGATTAAAGGCTCACCATGCCTGACTGTCTCCAATGTGGCCTTGAACTCACAGAGATCCAGAGGGATTTCTGCCTCTGAAATGCTAGGATTAAATGCGTGTGCTACCACTGCCTATCCTCTATGTTTAATATTGTGGCTGTCCTGTTGTCTGACTCCAGATAAGTTTATTAGGGTGCACAATATTTTGGGGAACACAATACCACCACATACAGTTAAACAGAGCCCAGTCTTGGACTCTTCTGGAGGAGCAACTAGAATATACAAAGAGAATGGCTCTCAGTGTGGGGCAAGGCAAGAAGAGCCCGAACAACAGGCCTAGCTTCAAAGGGAAAGAGAATAATCATATGAAGTTATGTGCAGAACTCAGAAACTTGATGTCTTAGAAGTGTGTTTGACATTGACAACAGCGCAGCAAGCGGCTGAGGACAAGATCAAATATCTCAGGGAAAAACAAAAGCTAGGCTTCAAACTGGGTGCTCCAAGGGAAAAGGAGAAACTGGCAAAGAAAAGTTAAAAAGAGTACCACCCCAGCCAACTTTACTCAAAGAGCACTGTCTTTTTTAGTATGAAAACTTGGCCAGTGCAGGCTTTTCTGTCAAAGCACATTTGCCAAACCTTGTGGGACAAAACACTCTTGTTGCCCACGTATCCTTTCAAAACCTATGCCTACTGTAGTGACTGAGCCTACAAGCTGCCCAGAACAATTTTCCAGTGTGAAACTGTGCCTTGAAACACAGAAAATCTGATTCATTTTAAAAAATATTTTATTGGTTCTTTGAGAATGTTGTAGAATGTGTTTTAATAATATTCCCCCTAACTCTTCGCAAATCCACCACCCTTTTTCCTACCCACCCAACTTTATGTTCTTTCTTTTTAAACCCATCAATACCAGTTTGTGCTGCCAAATATTCTTGGGTGTGTGGCCTCCTACTGGATCAAGGTCAATTCACTAGGGGGTGCACTCTTCTTTTTTATTTTTTTATTTTTTGGTTTTTCAAGACAGGGTTTCTCTGTGTAGCTTTATGCCTTTCCTGGAACTCACTTGGTAGCCCAGGCTGGCCTCGAACTCACAGAGATCCACCTGGCTCTGCCTACCAAGTGCTGGGATTAAAGGCATGCACCACCACTGCCTGGAGGTACACTCTTAAAGAACATTGATTATCCCTTCCAGCAGCTATCAGTTGCAGATAGCTCCTTATCTAGGACTTCATCCCCAGCTCTGCCCTCCGTGCTGAGATTGGGTCTGTGTTGGTCTTGTCCAAGTCTTTACATGCTGTCACAACCTCTGAACTCATATGTGCTGCTCTTCTTTTGTGTCTAGAAGATGCTGTTTCCTTATAGTCATCCATGGCCTGAGTCTTACACTCTTTTGGTCCCCTATTCCACATGATCCCTAAGCCTTGGGAGGATGGGTGTGTGTGTGCTGTGTGTGTGTTTCATGTTCCAGTTAGGGCTGAGCATTCCATACTCTCATTTTCTGCATTTTGGCTAGTTCTGAGTGTCTCTGTTAATCACCACCTACTGCAAATAAAATTTTCTCTGATTAGGATTAAGAGATGCATTAACCTATAAGGTTATGCAGTTTTATGGCAATGCCTCTTGTTCTTGCCAATTTTGAAACGGGGTTTCATTGTAGCTCAGGCTGGCCTGCAACTCATGATATAGCCCAGGGTGGCCTCAAACTCTCAGCTCTCCTGCTTCAGTCTTCTGAGTGCTGTATGATCTACATCTAACATTGTATTTGTTTTTTAAAGATTAGGGTCTCTTGGAGCTCAGGCTGGCCTCGAATTTACCGTGTAGCTGAGGGTGAACTTGAACTTTTAATCCTCCTATCTCCACCTCTCAAGCACTGGATTATAGACATGTACCATCACTTGTAAGTAGTGAAGATGCCTTTAACTTAGGTTGTATGTGACCAAGTGAGAATACAGTGTTGTTTAACTTTTAGAAGACAGTGACCTAGTGACAGGAGCTTCCTCTGTTCTCTCCACTCTCTTTTAAACACCTAATTTCTTTTTTAACATTCTATTATGTTTTGTCTTACTGCTTTATAATTTCTGCTGACCTCTGTTCTTTGCATTATATATAATGTTCACCAATATAAATCAACAATGTTAACTTCTAGGAATAAAAAAGTAGTATTTTTATAAGAACATTTATGAAGAAGTTGGGTATTTAATTAACCTCATCCACCAAAAAATTAGGTAAATATTGTATGTTTCTATTTTATTATTTTAAAGTCTGTGATATCTCAATAGACTTCTCTGTATACATGCTGTATAATAAATTTACATTTGTTCACTCCAAAAAATGTATGTCTAACACTGTTACTCACTAGGCAAATGCAAATTAAAACTACATTGAGGAACTGTGGATATTGCTCACTGGTAAAAGACTTGCCTAGAATACATGAGGCCTTGAATCCAATTCCCAGAACCATAAAAATATATGAATTAATTTAAAATGTTCAGAACCTTAAAAAAACATTACAATGAGAGCTACATCTGTATGTAGCTACTAGCCTGTTGGGATGGCTAAGGGTAACCCAATGGCAGCAGGGTGGCAGCTGCAACTCTTGGGTATTCCTGGGACAGGTGTGAAGTGGTACCACAACCTTGAAAATAGGTAAGAGTTGAGTTATTTTGTGGTATTTGAATCTTTTTGGTGGGATTGGAGAGGTGGCTCAGCAGTTAAGAGCACTCACTACTGCAAAGGACCCCGGTTTAGTTCTCAAACCATACACAGTAGTTCAAAACCATCTTTAATTCTAGTTCCAGGGGATCCAATGCCATTTCTGACCTCTGTGGCACCAGGCACATTGTGGACATACACTCAAGCACACACATACACATGCATTCATGTGCATGCACACACACACACACACACCTAAAAATAAATATTTTTAAAGGGTCTAAATCTGATGTTTTGAGACAGGGCATCACTCTTCAGGCATAGTTCTGCCTCAGTCTCTTGAATGCTGGGGTTTCAGGTGTGGTGTGCACTACCACCCCAGCTTATAACGCACTTATAGTAGGATAGTAAGCCCATCCTAGGAGTTTACCTGTAAGAAAAGAGCACTTCTGCCATCAAAACATGTACACACTCATTTATAGCATTATTAATGACTGCCCCCCAACTGGAAACAGGGAATGGATAAGTGAGCAGAGGTACATATGTATTCTAGGAAACAGAAATGAAAAAGAAATAGTGTGTGTATGCACAGTAATATGGGTCAGTCTCAAAGGCATTACATGAAAAAAGCTAACTTCAAAAAACTCATAATAAGTAATGACAGTAATGACATTCAGGAAGACCAGTAGTGGGCAGGAGGATAGGGGGAGCAAAAGGTCTATAAAAGGCCACATGGAATTTGGGGTGCAATAGAACTTGTTCCTTAATTTAAAAAAGTATCTGTGTGTGTGTGGGCATGTGTTTGTGTGGTTGCACATGTGCATGTGGGCATTGGAAAGCTAGGGATCAACCTCAGGTGTCCTCAGGTTCTAGCCACAAAACCACATAAAACATTGTTGTAAATATAACATAAATTTGTGACGTTGTTGTTCATTTTGCAGAACAAAACAGGTGCAATTTGCTTGCAGGAAATGATCAATTCTTTCTATAACTGATTTTTCTCACAGTGGACTGCCTCCTGCCTTCACCTCCTCCTCTCCAGATCATCCATGTTGAAGTCTGTGTGGTTCTTTGACTGATGTGGTAGCAGAGACACACTATTGTCCTTTAACAGCTGGGCTGAGTGTCATTGTTGCAGCAGGAAGTTGTGATCACATTGAGGTCATTGTTTGAGGCCCTCAGGGCCTATGTGGCATCCTAGAAAATCCCATCTCCATGTGCTGGACAAGACTGTGCATTACTCATCATGGAATAATGGCAGCTATAATAGCCACTATTCTGCTTGTTGGAGTTTATGGGTCAGTTTTCCTCTGGCCAGAGCGCTCTCTGTGCATGTCACAGCTCTTTGATTGCTTAAGGTGTAGCAGCCACAGCCTCCCTGTTTCAAATGGGAGCCACTACCTCTACAGTTAATATGGCCACAGAAGAATCATTCCTAGCATTAAGCACTCAACAGATGATTAATTCCCATTTCCAGTCAGGTATACTCAATTTACAGCAACAATTAGATTTATTTGATGAAGAAATCCTGACATTAAGATGGCTGGTAAGAGGAAACTGTGATCCCCGATTTTCCTCCTTTTTTAAACCCCTTATCCCATTTTGAATATAATACAAGCCAGGAGTCGGTTTAGGGAAATCATATTGGGAACATGGAACAAAGAGTTCTTAAACCTTATGGTACAACTCTCTAATGAAATCTTAAGCCTGAACTCCACGTGTATGAAACCACTGGAGATGTCTGCAACATTCTTTGCTCAAATTTGAGATCACATAAAATCAATCTTTGACCCTTCAAAAATTATAGCATGGGGAATGATAGGGGGAATGGTACTCTTAATAATTCTGTTGTTCAAGTGTTTCCTACAGCATGTTTCCCAACAGTGCCGTGTCAACAAAATGACCCTGCAACTGTTAATGGCTCTGGAATGCCCTGATCATCACCCTCCTAAGGAAGTAATAAGAACCTGGTTCACGGAAATTTGTGATGCCTCTGTCTGATGCCTCTGTCCAATGCTCTTGCACCTTAGACACTTTCCAGGGTAACCACCCTTCGAGAGCTGGTATCCAGAGTTGGGTAAGAGCCTGTTAGGCAGCCCAACCTAAGACAGGCACAGTTGCCATGTTGGGGGACCCCTGAAGTGGGGGTGACAAGATTAGAGCAAAGAATTCTAATTCCCACTAGCAACCACAAAATAAGATTAAAAAGGGTGATATGAGGCAGGTAAGGCCAAAAGCACTGGGCTATGCCTTAAGCAATCAAAGAGCTGTGACGTGCACAGAGAGTGCTCTGACCAGAGGAGAACTGACCCATAAACTCCAAACTGGAAAGGATGACATGCAGCCCCAGAGCCAAACAAGAAACACCACAGTAGCTAGGAGCGAAGCCTACCAAAAAAAAATCCACACATAAAAACTTCAGCCCTTTGTTTAATAAAGGAGAGATTGCTTGCAAACCTCCCGGAGTCTGTGTTGTTGACTCTGTGTCTGATGATCCCTGCCCCTGGGATCAGAGACAGCAGGACTCCAGCTGCAGAACCAGCAACACTGCAGAACCATGATAAAAGCATTGGGGAAGTCTTCAGTGAAAGGCATTCTGCAAAATTGCCTGCCCAGTGCTCCTCCAGGCTTTTGAAGTCATTCAACAGGGAAAAATGATGACTAATGTGTCTTAGATGAATTCTCAGAACTTGAGGTCAATGTTGAGTAAATTTTGGACAGTAGTGTATTAATGTTGGTTCATTCATTTTGACAGGTACAACATATAGATGCAAGTTGTTTGTGATAGGAAAACCGAATATGGAATATGTGGGAACTCCCTGCACTTCAATATTTTTTAAATATAAAAGTGTTCAAAAAATTGGACCAGGGATGTAGTTCAGTTGGTAGAGTGCTTGCACAGCACCCATGAAGTCCTGGGTTTATCCCCAGCACTGTGGGGAATATAAATTGGCTGTTTGTGAAAATATCAGTACTTGGGAGATTGAAGCAGGAGAATCAGAAATTCAACATTGCCTTCACCTACATATCAAGTTTGAAGCCAGCCGAGATACATAAAACCCAGTCTATAGGTGAATGAATAAATAAGCCACTATTTGAGAGAAACTAAAGAATATATGAATAAATGGATAGAAAATAGAAGATGATAGATAGGTAGGTAGGTAGATAGACAGACAGACAGACATTCAGACAGATAGATAGATATACATTCTAAGCCCATAGTTTTAAAGATTTAATATGAATAAGATTTGACATTGTTAAATGACATTCTTAGAATTTTATCAGACTGTACAAATTGATAATGTGATTCCAAAATAATCTTAAAGACTAAAGTTGGAGGATGTATTCTTCCATATTTCAAGATGTACTAGAAAGCTATACTGAGAAATTGTTATTACATATCTGTAGTTGAGTAGACAAATGGAATAAAACATCAAATTCAGAAATAAACCCAGATATGTAGCAACTTGGTTTTTAACTTTAGTGTGGGAAGAATGTTGTAAATGGTGTTGGATCGAGGTGGAAATTCTTAAGGGACAAGTGAGATCCCACCCCTGCCCCACACCATTCATGAATATAACTTGAGCTGCATAATGTCTCTATGAAAGGTAAGTCTATAAAGCTTATCAAAGAAAATACTGGGATGTGTATTTGCAATTTTGTAGGAGATTTCTTAGGACACAAAAGTCCCAAGGGGGGGGGGAGAGGGAGAGGGAGAGGGAGAGGGAGAGAGAGAGGGAGAGAGAGAGAGAGAGAGAGAGAGAGAGAGAGAGAGAGAGAGAGAGATGACTATCAAAATAAAAAAATGGATAATAAAAAAACATTAAATATGAAACTGAACCACATTCTGCAGGGAAATTTTATTAGTCACATATATTTGGCAAAAGGTCCAGATCATTAATCAGCTATCAGCAATCTGTTACCTATCTGTATTTGTCATCTGTAAAGTATTCGTCTATATATCCATCTTTTTATAATCTGTCATCTATCCATAACTACAAATCAGTAATAAAAGGTGAGTAGTGGCATTATGAGGTGGACATATAAGTATGGCTTCATGAGGTGGACACACTACTTAAAACAGACTTTCACAAAGGAAAACGCGAGAAAGACTGGTGAACATGTGCAAATGCTCTTTAACTCACTTCCTCTTTCTCACGGATTCTTCAGCCACTGAATCAAGTAAATGAGGAAGCTGAATTAGTCAGTGTGTTAGGGTTCTCAAATAGAATGAATAGGTAGAGGTGTGTGTGTACATGTAAGTGCAGCAACTGGAGAATCCAGAAGAGACCCTTGGATCCCTTGCAGCTGGAGTTAAAAGTGGTTATGAGCTGCTAGAATGGGTGCTGGGAACAGAACTCAAATTCTCTGCAAGATCAGTACCCACTCTTAAGTACTGAGCCATCTCTCCAGTTCCATGATGAGAGATTTTAACAGGACATGAGATTGCCATTGAGATCTTGGGGGCAGGATGGAGAACAAACTTTTGGGCAGGTATTGGCCCAGGAGGCTGGAAGAAGTTCTTAGATGAGGCCAGACATCAGCCTGATAGAAGTCTAACTAAGTCAAGGGTAAGCCAAGTTAAGTTGCTGTGGGAGGCAAAGGGAGGTGATTTAGGATAGTGACGAATGTGGAAGAGGCTTAGCTGTGGACCCAGCACTGGAAAGGCCCTCAAATACCCTACTTTGTAGATAAGGGACCTGAGGCTCAGAGAGGGAAAGCAACTTCCAATGCTATACAGTGCCCTGACAACTTGCCCTACAGAATCTAGGTGCTGTCTCTGGTCAGGGGCTCTCTCCACACATTTTCTTTTGCTCTCATAGCTCAGCTTGTCCTCGGGCGTTTCCGTCATCACCAGGGTAGGGTGTCCAGGTCTCTTCACTCTATTACTTTTGACTTCTTGAGAGTGGGCAGGACATGGCAGGAACCAACCTGGATGCTTCATCTGAGCTCAGCCCTAGTCCTGGAGCAGTTACCCTCTTCATGTGGCTGCAAGGCTGACCCCGAGAAGAGTTATTTTAATCAAGCACCTTGGAGGGAGGAAGTGGCTGTAAATGTGAGAGAGTAGCTGTTACAAAAAGTGTGTGCTGAATGAGATGGAGCAAAAGAGAGATGAAAAGGCACATCGCTATTTCGCTCCTTTTTATAGCAACTTTCAAGTCTGATTTTTCACACAAAGCTCTTAGTGATTTCCTGACCCAGGGCCTCATTAGCTCCAGTGGGAGCAAGGGGGACAAAATTCTAGGCCTGGGGGCCAGGGTGGACAGCCTCCTGGTATGGCAGTGCCAGAGACTGTGCAGAAGGCTTGGGTGGACTTTGCCCACTCTTCTCTCCCCTTCTGTACTTGCTAATCACCTTCCTACCTCAGTCCAGGACCTGCAGATCTAGGCAACAGTCAGGAATGCAAGGGGATATCCAAGTAAGAATGTAGATGCTGCCCCCTCAGCTCAGGAAATATTGACATTCTCCAGAGTAATTCTCATTCGAAGTGGACTGTGTGCCGGCATGGCACTCCTGCAACCCTAGGGACTAAACATGGTGACTGACCTGTCACTAAAGGGGGCTGAGCTGATGGAATGATGAGGTCCTGAGCTTTGTTCAGAAGCCATCTGAGGGAAGGTGCGGAGCCGCTAGGGTGGCAGAATGCCTTCTTGGCTGGGGCCTTGAGTTCCCCTAGAGAAGGCTCTGGTTAGAATCTGGTGTTCATGAGAATGTATGAAGCTGCTGGTAGGAGTGTCTTAGCTCTCAGGTCTGCTTTGCTCATTGCATGGTGGCTCTGTGCTGGAGTGGAAACAGCCTGCTTTTGCTCATCCTAGCAGGGATGGAGCTTCAGTAGATGAAAGGGAAGTCCGAGGCTGGAGGCCGGGAGGGAAAGAAGCAAGACTCCTGGCCTCCCCAGCACAAGGGCAGGAAAATGATGGGACACATGGACAGATAGCTATGTACCATGCAAAGAGTGATGAGGGCCTGGTTCAGGTGTGTTGGAGAGCTGTGGGGATGTCGGTCTCTAGCTGGAGATAGAGACAGGAGTGAGCTCATGGTGAAGTCATCCTGGATGCAGACCGACATGCCGGTTCAGGGCTCAGGGCAGCTTCTGCTTTTTTTTTCATTAGTATGGGTCAGAAAGTGAGCAAAATCAGGGTGTGGCCATGTGCCTGAACTCTAGGGTGAGATGGAAGGAAGACAATGGATGAGAGGCTCCTAAACGGGAGGGAAGCCTGGTAGGGGGAGCTCACCATTGTGCTCTTCTTCCTCTTTCCTCCATTGTATGGCTGTTACAGAGTCCTAGGCCAGGAGGTGACACTGGAGTCTTTATGTGTCAGCTACAGTCCCATCTCCTTCTTCACCAGATTATGATGACTAAATAGACTCACCCAGGGAATACTCAGCCATTCCCTGCACCTAGGGAGGGAAACCTGGACTCTGTGGCGAACGCTTCACAGCTCGTGGACAAGACTTGGAGTTATGATGGGACAAAGATGCTGTGGCAGCTGAATAGAGGCTTCAGAGTGGACAAGCAGACTCAGGCTGTGCCTCCCTTCCCTTAGCCAGTCTCCCATAAAGACAGCACGGAGCCTCGTGGTCCTGGATGCATTCCTCGGGCCTCTGCCTGGAGTTAATAAATTGTTGGTTTGTATTTCCAACACAAGAAGGAACCTGATCTCCATCTGAACATCTGGAGAAGGGGTAAGGAACTTTCTTTGAACCCTCAGCATACACCTGTATGTGCCTGTTCCAGAGTTGTTGTCCAGTGTATTTATTTGTGTGACAGCATGACCTTCCCTAGTTTTGCTGATGTGGTCGGGATGGGGCTGACTGGTTTTCTGATCCCCCCCTACCCACTGCAAATGCTGCTTGCAGTCATTGGCCAGGCTGGCCCTTACCCTGACTGCTAATGGTGTCGTTGGCTCTGACTGCTCTACAGTCTCTTGGCTCTGAATGTCCCACATATTCTTTGCATGGCCAACTAAGCCTCATCTGCCTCTGCAGCTATTATTAGGCACCACTGCAACCCAATCAAGCCAAAGGATTTGGTTTTTATTAGCAAGTGTCATAAGGCTGGCATTTATGTGTCTGTTTAGGAAACATCCTGGCAAGGCTGATAAATATTAGTGAAGATAATCTCTTAAAAGGACCAGCACTCTAGCCCAAACTTGCATTCAGATGTCCATGGGACTGTGGGTAAGTTTGAAACCTCTACTGGGTCTCATCACCTCTGGGTCACACTGGCCAGTCTCTGAGCCAACAAACAGCTTCCAATCTGCCACGACCAGGGTGTGCTACTGGACTAGTCATCTCTCATGAGAATCACAGAGGCAACCTGTGAACCAGACACAGTGACTTCCCACACAGGGCTTTAGAGGCCTACAAATAGCATGTGTGTGAAACTTTTGTGGCTGCATGCTGAGCACCAGCCCTACCCCCCTCTCCTGTGGGAAATGGATAGCACATCGGGTCCCCAGGACAGTGCTCAGAGACTGTTAGGGAGACAGTATGTCTTACCAGATCTGCAAGACTAGTGAGTGGTGGAGGTAAGAGAAGCTTGTGGAGGCAGGCTCCAAAGCACATGCTCTTTCCACTGTGCTTGTCTAGAGGTGGCCCAGGATCCTGTGAGGTACACCACAGAGGAGACAGAGCTGGGAAGTGAAGATGACAGGGTTCACTATGGCACCTGATCCTGAGGGAACATGAGGGTCTCTAGGGACTGATGCCTTCTTTCCTTCATTTTTTTTTTTCTTACATGGCCATCTTCATGTTGTGATTATTCACAGAGTGCTGTGCACTATGGTTGACATGCTCTTTGGAGCACATGTCCTACTTTTTACAAAGGTTACAGAGAAAAGAATTTGTGTAGCATCCAACTACTGAGTCCTAATGTATTTTAAAGTTTACACTCAGCTATGTAGCTCTCATTTGCATCTATGCAAATGATATCTGGTAAGAATCTAAAGACATTCAGGTAAAATTCCAAAGTTCCTCAAATCCAATGACAGTTAACTAACTGTCATTCAGCCAGTCAGTCAGTGGCAGAGCCAGACCTGGATCTTGGGCCTGTGTCTTCCTGACGCCCATGCCTGTGGCTGGCTTCTGACTTGGCTAAGGAGATGGGATGGTGTAACTCACAGCAGCAATGTTTTGGAGGCAGAGAAGCAGCTGTGGTTTACGCTTGAGTGAGGACATTGAAGAGTCAGAGTTCTGGGAGCTTGAATGTGAAACTGACAGGGACAAAGAAGAGCAGTGAGGTCACCTGACCAGTGTCACACATTTGCACTTTGACACATTTGCACTTTGAGATGACTTCCCCATCTAAGGTCACAGTAAAGACTGGCTCACCAGAAAAGAGTCTCCACTCACAAAGCACTCTTAGCGTTTTCCATTTATCCTAACAAACACTTTTATCCCGGCACCTCAGTGCTCAATGCTTCCCCAACTCAGGGACACACCAGCCACTTCCTTCAGCCTTGTCACAGCCTTTGCAGTCAAACATCAAGGTATTCAGTCACAACAAAGAATCTGATTCCACCCTTGGAAGGAGGCTGACCTGACTCATTACTTCACTGTGAGCTTGATGATGATGACCATGTGTGCGAGGATCTCCCAATTTCTCTCTTAGCACCCTCTCAGTCTACTTCCCCAGTAGAGAATCACAAGTGGGTACACCACAGCTGATGTGCTAATTAACTCTCTGTGACTCCTGCTCTGCTAATTGACACTGGCCTTAAAGACCCAAGAATCTATTGTCTCCAGGCAGAAAGGTGGAGTCATAATCAAACCACCTATTGAACCCTTGCTCTGTGACCCATAGTGACCAGAGACAAGTATGTATGAGACTGTAGGTCACCGTCAGAGTCATTAATGCATATTAATGTCACACTGAGTTCCAGGTTCAATTCAAAGGTAAATAAATCCAATGTGTTGGCAGTGGATAGTAGACTCATATGTTATAAGTTATCAAACCTTTGTGGAGACAGTGTCTAAACACAAGGAAAGGCCTTTTGTGTTATTCAGGTCAGTGGGCTGGGACTATGTACATAGGTTCTACATATCCCAGTATGGAGTGGAGTCAGCAACACAGCCCGTGGGCCAGCTATATGGGTTGTGGGTTGGCTATGCTTCCACATTACAGCAGCTTAGTGGAGTACTGACCCTAGAAACTATGTTTCATGAAACTTGCAACAGTTACATCTGGTCTTTCTGAAATCTTGTTGGTTGCTGGTATTCTTCATTGTACACTTGGCCTGTGAGAATGACAGTCAGGCCAAACTCATATCATAGCAAAGCCAGATTGTCACATTGATGACTGTGTGTTGTGGACAGCGATCTCTTCTCAGGTTCTCAGGCAGAGCACAATCAGTCTTAAGTATTGGCTAGTAGGAGGAAGAAAATTCCATACAAGTCCTATTCCCATTAATTCTGTTAGAAAATCAAGTCTATGTTCCTTTGGAAAATCAGCCCTAGTAGACTGAATTGAAAATGACTGAGGACGTGATTAAGATGTCATTTGTTTGTATATTCCTTTGTAGTGCTGGGAGCACAATTTGGAAGGATCACAATATCGACTACATTTTCAGATGATACTGCAGGTAATCCCTCTATCAAGGGTTTAGATGAAAGTCCTCAAAGCCTCTCCCAGGAGGAGAGACTGAGTAAGCAGAGAGGAGCATGGACTTTACAAGAAGACTGGAGGACAAAGGGCCCCGGAAGGCAGGGACAGTGCATACCAGACACGAGCTCTAGCAACTGCATAATTTTGCAGTGGGCCATCCCTAGACATGCTTAACCTACTTCCATGAATCTCAAATGAATTGAATGATGAGTCACTTAATATGGTGACAGCTTTTACAAAGCAGTGATCACATTTCACTACTCCTGCTTCCATGGAAGAAGGCAAAGAATAAGGTCTTATGTTGGGCAGGATTGATAGGGTGAGGGAATGGACGCCAGGGAGTGGGGTCTGATGTCTGTAGTGAGCAGAAGGCTTATGCCTCAGAAGCACTGCTCCCTCAGTGTTGCTCCATCAGCTTGCAGACTGATTAGCTATAATGCAGTTTTGCAGCAGTCCATGGATGGAGTCCCAACTTGCAAGGCTCTGCCTCTGGCCCACCCTCATCTCTAAGACCCATGGGGCCACAGCTCCCACTGGAGCCTTTGTTCACATTGCACTCTCCACCTAGAACACCTAGTCCCATTGTTTTCACCTGATTGTCCTTTTCCATCTCATTGTAGCCCCCCAAGCACTTCCTCTAGACACCTTCCTTGTGGTCCATCCTACCAACTGCCCTCCCTAGTCCCAGTTACTTTCAAGGATTGTCCATCTGACTTCCTCACTAGACTTTATCTCCTGTGAGGGCACAAACTAATGCCTGTATGTGGGGGTCATTCCAGCCATGTCTATGGAGTGCATGGAGCTTTAGAACTTAGGGTGATGGTTAAATGGCACTGACACCTTGCTGTAGCCAGCTGTGAGGACTGGGGGCATTCATTAGTGCTTTAGGAGTGGGTGATCACAGTGGGACACTTGTCCCTTTCGAGGTCCTAAAGGAGCACTAAACTTGATAGGCACCCAAACTGTTTATTCGCTCAGCTCCGTTCACTAGTGGTCTTTCTCACAAGAGTAGAACTGGATTTCATGTTTCTTTCCCAGGACCCAGCCTTTAGGATGAGTGAAGGAGGTTTGGCATTCAATTAAGCTACCATGTCATCTAAGTGAGACCCAAATGACCTTATCCCACAATGAGCTGTTCCTGGCTAGCTATGGGAACATGGCAAACTTGAGGTGGGCCAGAACCTTTCTGCTCTCTGACGTAGGGGATGACTGCTGGAAGGTGAGAAGGAGGAGCTTCTGAGGTTGAAGATGCCATGGTAGGAAGGTTCAGGATTACAAATGACTTATACATTACCTGGAACACAACCCATACTTCATTAATAGAAATGAATAAGGGGTAGAAATTATAGCTCCAGTACACAACACTAAGTGATTGAAAATCAAGACGGATGAGGTAAAACCTAGCACCTGCAGTAAGCTCCGTGGTGGTTAGCCCAGTCCTGTAGATTATGAGGCTGTAACCAGAGCAATTTGCTCACATGGCAACAGATGCTTTTATCACAAACATTGTCCCAAAGCCAAGAGCAGCCCCTCAAAGGCCTGACTCGTTAACACAAATGTAAAGAGGCACAAGAATGGCACACCCTTATCACACACTCCTTGAACACATGTGTGGAATGTCACTTACATAATTGCAGGCTGCAGTTGGGCTGCATGAAATAAAAGCCCACAGAAACTGCTAAGTTCCTTCCTTTTTTAAAGCTTTTCTATTTTCTATTGGAGACAATGCTCACAGCATGAGTAATACCCATCAGTTATCAGTAATTCAGCAGATTGTGCCAGTGTTGACATTTGTTCTTGGCTTAATTGCATGTGAGTGTATGTTTTAAACAATGATGCAGCTGTCCCCACTCCTGGCCATTACAATATAAAAATGGTGTTCACTGAATCTGGCACCGTAATCACTTGGCCACGTCTTTACTCTTTTGTTTGTAAGTCCTTCTGAGTGTTTGCTGCAGTTCTACAGAGAATAAATTTGGCCTAAGGTAGAGTCTGACTCACACTGCTAGTAGCATCAAAGATTTCAAACTTGTTCATTTCATGACCTTAGTTCTCTGATTCCACTAGACTTGCAAGACATTTGTGGGTGAGTTAAATATAACTCTTTGGTTTGATCTGAAGAAATCAGATTTCAAATGCCATTGGGCTAGATGAGCAGTGTCAGCAGAGATGTACTAGATTATTGCTGGCCATTTGCAGAGTATCAAGTGATGGAGATCCACCCCATAGGTGTTGCCACAAAATCCCAACTGTACCCAACACCTGCATCAATCTTATTCCCTGCAAATCCATGCAAGTTACAGAAAGTAAGGACCTCTAGAGCTGCTACTGTCACTCAGTAATTTTGGTGCTCTTTTTTTCCTTATTAGGTTAGAAGGTTAATGCTCATGTCACCTCATTTGGTGATGGCAAGACAAAACAAATATCTATTTAAAAACAATGTATCCTTTTGGAAAACCATTTGGCAGTATTCACTAAAGCTGAGCATACATACACTGTCTGACTAAAAAATTCTCTTCCAAATACAGATGCCCAATAGATATGCATGCATCCATCCATCAAAGAGCAGTCTTTGGAAGCTTCATGGCAACAGCTGCGAGATGTCCATCAACAGTAGAAATGATAGTGCTGGGCATGTAGTAGTGTGGTGGCATAATGCTTGCCTGGCATGCACAAGTCACTGGGTTCAGTCCGAGACCCTAAAAACAAAGCAAAAAGAAAGAATAACAGGTGTGCTACAGTACTATACAGGAGAAAGATTGCACAAACTCCAACTTCACACTAGATACTTGTTTTTGTCCTGTTGTGAAAGGACCACATATTTAGTATTGTGAGGAGCACACAGATGAGCTTCAAGTTGTGTAGCTGGAGGTCTCTTTTTTGATGAGTTTCAAGGTCAGGGCAGCTGGAGCCCAGGACCCTCTTTGAAGCCTCTTCATGTTGTTGGAAGAATTCAGTCTTTTTTTTTGTGTGGTTGTTGGCTATTGGCCAGCAGCCAGTCTCTGCTCTGAGAGGGCATCTGAGTACTTTGCCAAGAGGTCTCCTGTATCTTCAAAGTCATCAGTTGAGTGCTCTCTCAAATCAATCCCTCGAATGATTCAAATCACCTCCATAGAAGAGCCCAGTTTGCTTCAAGGACTCTGTGATCAGGGCCATAGAGAGCAACTTACTGATCTCAAACCAGCTGACTTCAGGCTGATGACATATGAAAACCCTCTGCCCAGCAGCACCTGTGTTAACATTTGGCTGAATGACAGGTAAAGGTGTACATACATTTACATACACTCATACATAGACAATGACATGGATGGATTTCACAACTGACAGTGAGCCACAGAAACCAGACATAAAAACAATATTCCATTTACAGAAACTGCATGAACAGGAATTAATTTGGCATTAGGAGTCAGAGCTGGCTCTGTGACGTGACTTAGGGTTAAAAGCACTGGCTGTGCAAGCCTGATGCCTAGAGTTTGATCCTCAGAACATCTGAGTGCACAATAACCATAATGGAGCTTGAGGAGATCCTGGTGGGTCGGGAGGACTTCTCTGGTTTGTATTCTGGTTACATCACTGTGCTTAGCTTATGAAAATTCAGTGAGCTATACATTGATGGTTGATGCTGTTTGGGTAAATGTATTATACTTCAATGAAAAGGTTCTTGGGATCACTTGGATTCATTACTGTGAAATGGATTTGTTTTGTTTCTCCAGGGAAGTTTGCATGCAAAGGCAATTCTCAGAATGGGGAGGGAGGATGAGCAGGGTGAGAAAGGAAACAAGGTGCCAGGGTTGCAGGGAGGGCTAGCCACCCTATTTTGTATGTTCAACCTCCATATGATTGAACAGTGACAGATCTGAAAACTGAATTAGTTTCCCAGAACTAAAGCAACCCGACTCTCTGAATGTTTGTCCATCCTGCCCTATTGGTCCCAGTAATGTGCCAAAGAGATGCTTATCTGTCACCTGGCATTCTTTAATGCATCGCTCCCTGGTTACGCATACAGAGGATCAGCCATGTGCCAAAAATGTTAACTTTTAAATCCTTCTTTCCCTTCCCTGCTCTGCTATTTAACTATACCAGTTTAGAAGCAGACAGTGGACTCTGGTTTCTAGACTAGAGATCCCCTCCATAGCTGAATGGGAAGCTTATATTGTCATCAAGTGACCCATTCTGTGTCTGTCCTCTCTAACCTTTCATGAGGATGGCATAAAGTAACCAGCTGGACTGTCAGTGGTAACGAGGTGGAAATCCCTGCTCTGTCAACTTGGAACTTGGGTGTGGAGGACCCAGTGGAGAGTGGTATGCAGGGACCCCTGTTAAAAAGTTTTGAGACAGCTGAGCATACTATGGTGGCACACACCTTAACCCCAGCATTGAAAATGATCACAAGTTGGAGGCCAGCCTGGGCTACAGAACAGAAGCCTGTGAAAAGAGAAAGCAAGAATTGAAGAAAGCGGGAGAGAAGCACTAAGTCAGTGCTGTTGTTGGGGTACACTGATAGGCCCCCATTCCCAGCATGCACAGGAAATCTGAAGTTCAAGGATTCCTTGCTGGGCAAACCCTGCTAGGTAACTTGCACTTGGCCCATTCAACTTTTGACCCTGATAAAAGATAGAAGGCGAAAATTCATTAGCGTATGAGAGCGATTATAGGTTGAGGTGTAAAACATCAACGGATTGAATGCTAATCAGACAATGATGAGCCCTCCAGATTTCTAGATTATCCCACTAATTGGCTAAAAAGCCTATGCACAGATAGGTGCAGAGGACAGAAAATTACACACATTCTTCAAAGATAATACTCAGTATTTCAGTCCTGTGAATGAACACAAATTGCAATTATTGCTGGCTCCCTAATCATAGAAGCCTATATGCATCCCTTGGTCTTTCTGGTCAAAAAGGAAATTGCTAAATGCACAGGCTGAAGGAGTTGGAGTCTGGGTATTTCTCCCCAAAATTCTTTTTCTTGCTGCGATTTGAGTTTTTGTCAAATTTCGAGCGCAAAGCAGGAACCTCAGGAGTGTTTAGAAGGTCCTGGGAAGGGCGCCCTAGCATACAGAATGAGTTGAGTAGTAGATGCTCACGGCACGTGACTGACTCCCAAGCCTATGCGGTGTCAGGATAGAAGGGCTGTCGCGAGCCTGGAACCCGTTAGGGGTGGTATTCTTCGGGGGTAAGGATTTCTGTGATACCACCGCTTTCCCGTTGCATCTCTGGAATAATTTTCCCCAGCTTATACTGAAGCACGGAGTGCTCACTGTTGGACCTAGTGACTTCTTAAAGCTTTGGGGAACCGTAGTACCCGAAGGTGACCGGCTGCTGACCTCCGGTCTATGAATAGTTCCAAGGATGAGACAAAGTCCCAGTGTCTGGGTGACAACAGGGTTATTGACGAAAGGCCGCGAGCTGCAGATGGTGAGAGGGTAGAGGCCCCTGGCGGGCGGGGTGGGGGGCGGCGGGTAGACCCCGACTTTCTGCTCAGCAGGAGTCGGGAGTCGAGGCCCTAGGGACAGCCCCTCAGGCAATTAGCATGCAGGGGCAGCGCGCGCCGTCCTTGAAGGGCTGCCCGGCTGACCTTGCTCTGCTTTCGCCGCGGATTCTCCAACAGCGCGCGGGGACGCGGCCGCCGCGGTGACTCAGTGCCCTACGCGCCGCATGCAAATGCTCGTCTCCCGACGAGGCAGGCTCTGCAGTCTGCTCTTGTCCCCGCGCTCCTCCGAACCCCACGATTCCAGCCCGGCCCTTTCCGCCGCTCCCTTCCCCCTCCCCACAGCCCCGCGTCCTCAGGTTGCGTCGCCCACCTCGCCTCCGCAGCACCGAAGGGCAACCTTCGCACTCCCTGGCTGCGGGCGCGGGGATCAGATGCGCTGTCCTCGGGCCGGCCCCAAGCGTCCGGCGCCCCGGATCCCGAGCCAGCACGGAGGAGGCGGTGCGCCGCGCAGAGTCTCAGCCCCGCCTGGCCGGCCCTGCTCCTTATTGGTCGTCACCTCGGCGGGAGGGCGACCCGGCTCGCGCACCTGCCGTCGCCCCTCCACGGGCAGATCGGCGGCTGCGGGACACCGGCACCCAGAGAGCAGCACACGAGGGCAGGCCTGGGGCTCGGCGGATCTCCTCGCGGCTGACCCTGTCCTTTCGCCACCGCGGCCCCAGTTGCGCCCGCGGGAAACTTTACCCCGCGAAGTCCTCTGCCCTCCTGGCCACACCGTGACAGTTCACCTAACGCCCCCCGGGGCCCCGCACAGCGCGCGAGATTGCCACGCCGCCCCGCACGGTGCGTCCGCAGCGCCGGGCCGCCAAGATGCGCTACGCAGACCCCTCGGCCAACCGCGATTTGTTGGGGAACCGAACTTTGCTCTTCATTTTCATCTGCGCCTTCGCCTTGGTGACCTTGCTGCAGCAGATTCTGTATAGCAGGAGTTACATCAAGAGGTAAGAAAGTCTGAGGGGTAGAATACACCCAGCCTAAAAGTAGCCAAAAGGCCAGCCGTATCGTTCCCCGAGCAGGTGACAGGAGGTCTGCCCTTAGCCGGACACCTCCATGGTGTGCCTTATGGCATCTCTGCTGCCAGCCAGAGGACAGCGCCAGCCAGCTGTGTGCCTGTCGTGGTGGGTTTATGGGGACGTGTGTGTGTGTGTGTGTGTGTGTGTGTGTGTGTGTGAACTTTGTTCTGTTGTGAACGTGGGCAGCACCTTGGAATGCCAAGCAGCTAAGCTGACCATAAATGCATGTGCATGCCCAGAGCTGCGCTGTTCCCCAAACCTACATTTCCCTGGTCATTTGGCTGCAACTGGAGGGTCAAAGGCTTCTTTTTCTTCTTCTTAGTTTGTCAAGTCATAAATTTTTGTAGGGAACCTTGGAGGTAAAGGCTTCTTTCTCTCCAGGAACCCCTGCATTAGGTGGGGTGGTAGTGGTTGGTCTGTGGTCATGCACAGGGACAGTGAATTCTAGATCTGTGAGACAAGCTGATGACCTCCCAAGTAGAAGGTTCTTTCGCATCCTTAGCACCGAAGGTCAGAGCAGCCGCAGAGGCTGGGCTCTCTCACCCCTTCTCCATCCACAGCCAAACTCCTTGAAGAGAAAGGGCAGAAGATGCCACTCAAAATTCAGGAACAGTCTCAGTCTCAGTGTGTGGAAGATACATCGACATGCCATGTTCCTGTGGCTCTGCTGCCTGGTGGAGCCTGAGCTGCTGCCGCCTACCTGCCAGATTGGAGGTGGGAGCTGTGCTCTGGACGCTCCCGTGCTAAAGTCTCTGGTGGAAAGAGCCCCCCCCCACCCCGTGCCTGTCTAACTCACTGCCTTCCATTCAAATGGAGAGGAATGAAAATGTCTAGACAAACACACATCCCATCTCAGAAGTGCCCCAGTGATTAAATGCTGTTCTCTTCTCAGTCCTGGGGTCTGTGTTGGTCACATATGCCCCCAGTCTGAGCTGCCCAAAGAGTGGGAGGGTGAGGGTTGCTGCTAGTGATCTGCTCCCAGTGGGAGAGCTAAGCAGTCTGGCTGTCCTTCCTTGTAACTCCCTAGAACTGGGGGATATGTGGCCCCTTGCCTCATACATTCATTTCCAGCCACCCACTGCTCCAGACTTCCCCAGACAACTATCTCCCCTAATTGGCACCAGCTCACATACTCTCTGTGGCACTGGAGTCTTTAAAAACAATTTCTAGTCTCCTGACTTGCTGGATTTGGTCGGCCCACTAAGATGGTTCCTGAACCGTCTGCTGGATCTTGGCACCCGCTTCTCAGTGGGGCAGCTCTTCGTTTCTGCCCCGTGCTGGTAACTATCCGGAATTGTTGGGGCCATAGAGCTTCCAGTGGGACGGCAAAGGGACGGCAAAGGGACAGCAAAGGGACATCAGGTCAGAGTAGTTACCAATCACACTATTGCCCAATTTTTCTGGAAAACCCTGCCTGAGTTTGGATGGATGGACTGGTTGCTCAGAGCCCAGCAGGTGTATCGGTTGCTTCCCATTCTTCATCTCTCAGAGACTCTGATCGCTAAACAGCAGGTAAAATCTTGCAGGCCTCCCTCCAGGAATTCTACTTAATGCAACCAGTCAAGACAGGTATATGTTCCATCCTTGAAGGGAACCAAGGACGGGATGCTATCAAGAAGCAGATGGTGCAGTCCCAGTGCTCAGTGGGATTAAGTCTATCTGGGGAAAGAAATGGCCACAAGTGAGATAAGAAGTGCATTGCTGAGAAGAGTGTCTGATGGGCTGCAGAAGCTGGGGAAGCCTGCATGGGGGAGGTGGTGCTCTCATGGGCCTTGAAAGCAGGTAAGATCTGGATAGAGGAGAGGACATGTACCAGCATAGGCTCCAGGCATGGCACTGTCCCCTCCCATCTCTCCCTCCCCTGATCTCACCTGCACTGTCATACTTGGCTCCATTCCTGGTCTGTCATCAGGCTTCCCTGGTCCTGTGTCTCATGACTGACTCTTTTGCTTATGTGTCCTATTTTGTTACACTTTATAGTTGCTCTGAGTTGGCTCCAGGGGAGTGTTGTTTGTGTCTATCCGGAAACAGCAAAGGCCTGCAATGGAGCTCCCTGAGAAGGCCCTGAGATGCAGATTCCTGGGCCCTTGGATTGATCTCCCTTCTAGGTTGTCATCTGGAAACTCACCTCTCTAGCAGACCCCATGAGGGACTAATAACAAGCTCCACTTGATGCTGTAGGCCAGTAGGTCGCTGTCAGGTCAATTTTGCCCTCAGACATTAGAGTAGCTCCTTCTTTGGTTGTCACGGGGGCAGAAGAGATGCTCCCGTCATTGAGGATGAAGCCAAGGGAGATGTCTGAAAAATCCTCAAGACCCAAGTTGCCTGCCACAAACAACCAAGACGTCTCAGCCCCAAATGTCAGTGGTGCTGAGGCTGAAAACTGCACTGTGTCAGAATCTGTGAGGTGGGGATTACAGTTTGCTTTAGGATGCACGGGTCATATATGTGTTTGGTCATAAGAAGTCATTAGTAAGTATGGATAATAAACAAATGATTGAAGATAGGAGTAGGTGTGTGTGTGTGTGTGTGTGTGTGTGTGTGTGTGTGTGTGCATGTGCATGTGTGCATGGGTGTATACTTAGGTGTAGGGACACAATGAAAAGATGGATCCCATGATGTAATGGGGGCATATTGGGACATGTCAGATAGCAGTGGTTAGTGGCTTCAGTGAAGCGCTCTGAAGGTTGAGAACAGACTGAGCTTGGGTCATGGGTCATGGGGAGCCACATGTGGTCCTTGAGTAGGGTAGTAACCTGATAGAAGTGCCTTCTCCAAGAAGGCTTGGAGAAGGAGACACAGCCACTCAAGAGGGAGGGCACAGCTCAGGGGACTCTGAAGACCACGCTAGAGGCACAAGGATGGCAAGCTCATCTAGTGCTGTGAAGTTGCTACAGACGGAAGTAGGTGATGTGGGCTGATGTGTTTTATTTATTTGTCTATTTATTAATTTTGAACCCTCAGTCTTTCCCTGGGATGTGCAATGGAACCTTTTGATAAGGTCCATCATAAGCCACTAAAATTCTAGGGACAAACCTGGGTGGGAGCCAAAGGGAGCAGGGTGATGGCCTCGTAAGTGCCATCTCTGTGGAGCAGAAGGCATACACCATGGATTGGGAGGCAATGACCAGAAGGAGTAAAGTTGTGGTGTGTTTGCTTCCCATGTCTGCTTCAGACTTACCATACACTGAGTACTTGCTATAAATTGAGTACTTGTACACTGAGTACTTGCTATGTACTAAGTATTTCCTATACACTAAGTACTGACTATACACTGAGAACATACTATGCACAGAGTACTTGCTGTACACTGAGTACTTGCTATATACTGAGTATTTCCTATACACTAAGTACTGACTATACACTGAGAACATACTATACACAGAGTGCTTCCTGTACACTATTTGCTGCACACTTAGTATTTGCTGTACACTGAGTACTTGCTATACACTGAGTACTTACAGTACACTGAGTCCTTGCTGTACACTGAGTACCACTGGAAGTGCTGAGGATAGTGTGTGCAAGGCCCCAGGTGTGGAGAAAGGGAAGTAACTCATGGGCTGTGAGGAAGATAGAAGGGCTTGCATGGAGGCATGGACAAGGGGCCCTAAGGGTGAGGAGGGAGCTGCTTCAGGAAAGGGTTTATTTGGCTTACAGAGGACATTGGAAGCAGTCTTGAAGAAAGAGGAATGACCCTTGGGCACTGGTGGAAGTGGGAGGGAGGTTTCAAAACCCAGTGTGAGCAAAGGGTGAGGAAGAGCAGGGAGACTGAGCAGTCCATGCAGAGCAGAGCTAAGCTGCATTGTCCAGCAGGGAGACAGACAGAGTGTAGAGAACAAAGTCGGGGTGAGTGTGAGAAGGAGTGTGTCGGAGAATGGAGGATTGGGAGTTTGAGTTTGTATTTGCTTGCACACGGAAGGAAGTCTCTCTGGAGCAAGCCAGCAACTCTTTGGAAAGGAACTCTGAAATGACCAAGGGGAAGAGCTAGGCTAGCAATGAGGGTTTTAGAGTCGCTGCCATCCAATCAGCGTGTTCTCCACTTCTATGGTTGTGATGTGTAGTAAGAAAATATGTTCTCCTTGGGGACAGCAAACTTTCTGTGAAGGAATAGTTGGATTTACTATGAGAAATGTGCTCTGACACTTTCTATTCAACTTCGTTAAAACAAAACTTTGTAGGGGAGCTGGAGAGATGGTCTCAGCAGCCCCTTGCAAAGGACCTGGGTTTAGTTCCCAGCGCTAACATGATGGCTCACGACCATCTGTAGTTCCAGATCCAGAGGACCAAACAAGCTCTCCTGGCCTCTGTGGGCACTGCACAAACGTGGTACCTTACACACACACAGGCAAACACATACAGATAAAATGAAAATAATAAAAAGAATCTCTAGAAGAACTTTCTAGGGATAGGGATGTAGCTCAACAGTAATGGCGTCCTGCATAGCATGCATGAGGCCCTGGATCTAATCTCCATCACCCACTTTTCCATTTCATTAAATGTATATGTAATGGAAGCAGAGAGATACGCCTTTAATCCCAGAAAGTTCCAGGCCAGCTGGGGTTACAGTGATATTCTCTCTCTCTCTCTCTCTCTCTCTCTCTCTCTCTCTCTCTCTCTCTCTCTCTCTCTCTCCATATATAAATAACTATTATTTGGCCTTAAGAAGAAAGTTCTAACACAGACTGCACATGGATGAGCTTTGAAACTATTATGCTAAATGAAATGAGACAGACAAAAGAGCCAGGTGCTGTATGACTCCACTTTGGTGAGGTATTTAGAATTGTCAAACACAGACAGGAAGTAGAAAGGTGGTTGCTGGATGCTTTGAGGAGAATGAGATATTAGTCATCATTTAATAGGCAAAAAAATCTGTTGGGGAAGAAGAAAAAAACAAAATGGATGAGCTTCCTGCTCCTGGCTGTGCACTCACAACTGGGTAAAACGGCCAAGTTCAGATGACATTATTTTTCTTACACTTATTTATTTATTGCATGTGTGTTTGTGCAGTTGCCATGGCGTGAGTGTGCAGGTCAGAGGACAACTCGTTGGAGGTCAGTTCTTTCCTTCCACTGTGTGGATCCTGGAGAACAAACTCCAGCTGTCAGGCGTGGCCGCAGGGAACCTTATATGCTGAGCCATCTTGCTGGCCCCAGGCTGTGTATTGTACCATAGTAAAAAAAAGGGGTTTTGTTTGTTTGTTTGTTTCTTAAGTCTGAGAATAATCCATTAAATTTGGTTTTATTGGGAGTACACCTTTAGTTAGAAAAATACTGGTCTTTAGGACTATGGGTGTAGCTGAGTGGTAGAGCTGGTGTGTGCAGGGTCCTGGGTTCAGACCTCGCCACGGTCCCTCCTCTGATCAGTGTGACAGAGCTGGATGGAACAGGAGGGAGCAGAGTGATGAGTGACAGTGGACTGAGCACAAAGAGCTCCGTGAGGAATGAATGCCCGCACTCATGAGTAGAAAGGAGCCGCCTCTGGGATCGGAGGCTGGAGAGACGAGGGGGGACGGGGTGGGGGTGGGGGGCCGCTTATCCATCCTTCAAGCCACAGGTCTTGACGTTGTTTCTGTGTGTTTGCCTCGATGTCTAGTCTGTGTGCAGGTTGTCCTATGGCGGCGGCGGCGTTTCTGTTTCTCTAGGCTTCGTGTCTGAGTGGAGTTACTGATCCTATGGTAGCCGGCGTTTACCATGGGAAGAGTTGTAGATGTTTCCAAAGGGGCTGCACCGTTCCACACCCAGCCGTGAGCGAGCCTTCTGGGTTCTCATCGGTGACAAGTTCATCTTACTGGTCTTTTTGGTCACAGCCATCCCCATGGTTTCTGAAGAGTACCTCCCTGGGGCTTGACTTGGCCTTTTTCAGATGACTAATGGATGGAACAAATTTTTATGTGGTCATTGGTTGTGTGTATCTCTTCTTTGGGAAAATGTTTATTCAGGTCTCTCACCTATTTTAAAATTGGCATATTTTAATTGACTTTTTGCTATTGAATTGTAAGAATCCTTTATATATTCCAAATGTAAGTTACTTATGTATTGTTGACTGTACTGGTTGGTTTTGACACAGCTAGAGTCATCAGAAAGGAAGGAGCTTCAGTTGAGGAAATGCCTCCTCCTTGAGATCCAGCTGTAAGGCATTCTTATTTAGTGATCAGTGTGGGAGGACCCAGTCCATGGTGGGTGGTGTCATCCCTGGGCTGCTGGTCCTGGGTTCTATGCAAAGGTAGGCTGAGCAAGCCATGGGAAGCAAGCCAGTAAGCAGCACCCCTCCATGGCCTCTGCATCAGCTCCTGCCTCCAGGATCCTGCCCTGTTTGAGTTCCTGTCCTGACTTCCTTCAGTGATGCACAGCAGTGCTGAAGTGTAAGTCAAATAAACCCTTTCTTCCCCAACTTGCTTTTTGGTCATGATGTTTCTTCACAGCAATAGAAACCTTAACTAAGACATTGACAAGGCATTTCTCTCATTCTATGAATTATATTTTCCATTTTATTTACTTTAAAATTTTATTAATTCGTTTATTGTTATGTGTATGGGTGTTTTGCCTGCATGTATTCTGTGCACCATATTGTACCTGGTACCCTCAGAGACCAAAAGGAGTCTGATACCCTGAGACTGGAATTACAGATGGTTGTGAGCTGCCACAAGGGTACTGGTAATCAAATGTGAGTCCTCTGGAAGAACAGCCAGTGCTCTTAACTGCAGAGCCCTCTCTCCAGCCCCAGGATTGACTTACTTTTTTTTATTTTATGTGTATAAGTGTTTTGCCTCATGTATTCATGTGCACCACATGCATGTAGTGCCCCCAAAGGCCAGAAGAGGGTTCAGATCCCCTGGATTGGAGTTATGTATGATTGTGAGTCACTGTGTGGATGCTGAGGACTTAACCTAGGTTCTCTGAAAGAGCAGTAAGTGCAACTAACAGCTGAACCATCTCTCCAGATCCTTATGTTTGTTTTTAATTATGTGTATGAGTGTGTGTTTGTGCATGTTAGTGCAGTGCCCAAGGAGGCTAGCAGAGTGCTTTGGATTCCCCGGAGTTAGAGTAACAGGCTTGATGTGGGTGCTAGGAATTGGGTCCTCTGCAAGAACAGGATGAGCTCTCAACTGTTGAAATGGCTTTCCATCTGCTTTTTATATGGTTTTGATAATCTTTTTTCCTGTGTTGATGTTCTCTTGAGTATTTATTGTTTCATTGGTGGTTATGCTTTGGTTGTATTCGGTCATGTACTTTTCTAACTTCCTATGCTGGATACTTATCTATTTAGTAGTCGGGCTTTCTTACTATCTATATAAGCCATTAAAGTAGGAAAGTACTTCTTCAACTATACCTCTTTGGCTGGGTGATGATGGCAATACCAACGACTATATGCTCATTTTGTAGATGGGGAAACTGAGGCACAATGAGATTTTTTAAAAAGGTGTTTAAAGACCTATAGCTCCTACCACTGGTATTCTATACATTTAGAAATTTTTGGAATTTCCCATTTTTTCTTTTTCCCTCCTCCTCCTTCTGTTTTTCTACCCTTCTCTTCCTGTTCCCCTTCCCTTTCTCCTCCTCCTCCTCTTTTTGTTGTTGTTTTTTGTTTTTTGAGACAGGGTCTCCCTACATAGCCTAAGCTGTCCTGGAACTCACTATGTAGAGCAGGCTGTCCTTGAACTCACAGAGATTCACCTGCTTCTGCCTTCTGAGTGCTGAGATTAAAGGTGTGTGCCACTATGCCTGGCTTCTTTTACCTTCTTTTTTTTTTTTTTTTTTTTTTGGTTTTTCGAGACAGGGTTTCTCTGTGTAGCTTTGCGCCTTTCCTGGAACTCACTTAGTAGCCCAGGCTGGCCTCGAACTCACAGAGATCCGCCTGCCTCTGCCTCCCGAGTGCTGGGATTAAAGACGTGCGCCACCACCCGGCTTCTTTTACCTTCTTAAAAAAAAAAAAACTTTAAATAAATTATAAAAACTTCGCAAATTCAAAAAAAAAAAAAAAAAGCCAGATGGTGGTTCACGCCTTTAATCCTAGCACTCAGGAGGCAGAGGCAGGAGAATCTTTGAGTTCAAGGCTAGCCTAGCCTACAGAGTGAGTTCCAGGACAGCCAAGGCTGTGAGAAACACTGTCTCAAAAAATCAAAACCAAAACCAAACGCCAAAAGCCAGAAAGCCCTTGCAAATAAATAAAAATACCACACACACAAATGAGCCAGACCCAAAGTCTCTACAACTCACTGAATTTCTTTTAAAAGTTGTATTGGCTCAAAATGTGTCAAGAGAAGATGGTATTCATGGTGCCGACCACCCCTCTTCAACATTTGCGTCTTTTATTTTATGCCTGTTGGAACCGGGGTGCAGTCACAGTTTGTGGATCCGTTTTCATAATCTTTGGGTTTTACTTCGATAACTTAACACGTGTATTTGCTGTGATTAGCGACAACTAAGGATTAATTCCTGCCGTCTTGTTGTATGTGTTTCCCACATCCTTCTTCTCCCAGTCTCATTCTTGCCTTCTGAGCAGTGTTCTTGGCTTTAGGCAGAAGGTTCTAGCTTGCCCCTTCACCTTAGGTAGGACATTTTGGTACTCTTGTGTGGGTCCCACACTTTCCTGGGATTGGCTGATGTCCCCTGGGTAGCTCTGGCTTCAGACTCATCCCTCACTTCTTTCCCTGTCATCTTCATGTGTTTAAGAAGACACTTAGGGGTGTTTTCGTTGTTGTCTTAGTATCTGTGTAGAAGGGTGCTGCAGATAGGGCTGGGCTCTCTGAAAAGCAGCCTCTGAGCCAGACGTGAGCATGCAGGATGTCTACTGAGGACAGCTTTGGGGGTCAAGACCAAAGACGAGGAGCAAGAGGGGAAAACAGAGGCAGCCTCAGCTGAACACAGGGAGGGGCTTCACATTTTCCCAGATTTGGAATGAGAGGTTAGGTCTTTTGGCTCTGTGAATCAGTTATTGGCTCAGGGCTGTCCCTGAAACATGACACAGTCTTGGGGAAGGAGACTTATTTAAGACATTTCCAAGGTGGGATAGGGGTGCTGAGAGCTGATGGCTGTCAGCTCATGGTATGCCCTGCAGATGAGGAAGGAGTCTTCATTCCTGTGGGCGGGAAGGCACATCACAGTACTGCCATGCGGCGTATGTACTGTTTTGTTGGGAACCAAACTCCTTGAATGACTTTGTTGCCCACCCCATACACCCATATGGAAGTCTCCCTCCCGATGGTCAGCTTGTGCTGGAAGTCAGCCTGAAGCCTAGTGTCTCTGTTCTCAGTCAAGAGTCTTTCACGTGCACGACATCTGCCCTAACTCATGCTGTGCCCAAGGCTCCTGTTCCTAGCTGGCTGCCTGACCATCCAAGTCCTCCCATTCCTTCCATTCTCAGCCCACAGAGTTCCTTTGTCCCCTGAATTCCTCTCTCGCACGCACGACACACGCATGCATGCACGCTGGCTGTTGTCAGCGCTGTGCCCAGTACTGGGCTGTGGCTTTCTGTGTCTGTATAGTGAATAGACCCGAGATTGCTTCTCAGAGATTGTGCTAAGTGTAGAGGACTCGTATATACGGCCCAGCCTCCTTTTTTCTGGTGCCCGCAGGGTACAAATCTAGGCTGCACCATGTGGCTGGTGCACACCTGAGACTTGAGGTTAGGAAATTAGGTCAAGGAAAAGGACAGCCTGCCTCTGTGCCCAGCCTTCATGTGTATTTTGAGGCTCTTATCATGGGGCCAGCATCCCCCCCCCATTCTGTCCCAGCGACAAAGCTTGCTGTTCCATTTCCCAAAGAAACAGACGCAGCCCAAAAGGTTGGGGCCATGGCGGGTGGATCTATCTATCCAGAGTGTGGCTCTTGTGGGGTGGGATGTCCTAGAAAGGAGAAAGGATGGTGAGCAGACTGTGGCCTGGGGCAGGAGCCATGCTGTTGGCTTTACAGCTTGGTTGGTCAGGCCAGCTGGTTGTGAGCATCTGCCACAGGGCTGAGAGTGAGGCTAGAGAGGAGCCAGTGAACAAAGTATGTTGAGAGCCTGCTCTCTGTATCAGGCCTCTTGTTGCATGAGCCTGAGTGGAGGGCCTCCTCTGGCATGGTCCTGTGTCCTGCTATGTGCTCTGAAAGAAGGGGAATTGGCTGGTGACCTTCAACGGGTGGGTCTTTGTAGGACATTGAGGACCCGACCTACTGCACAGAGGAACCTTTGTGAAGCCACACAGCCTGTAAGGTCCTGGGTAAGAGGTGCTTTCTTCCTCTCATTTCTCAGGACCCAGCACAGGGACTCCCATTAGGCATCAAGTGATTGGATGCACTCAAAAGAAATCAGAAACTCCTTTTCCTAACGATTGCTCATTGAACACCAACTCAGCTTCGCACTGGGGGAGACGATGGAGATTGTGGTTTTGGAGAACAGCCAGGTTCCAAAGACTGGTTTTGGAAGTGCTATGATTTGGATCTGGAATGATCCCCAGAGGTTTCCTAGGTAAGGGCTTGGTCTTCATCTTGGCATCTTCAAGAGATGAAGCCTCACGGGATGTTTTATGCTGTTGTGAATGTGCCCAAGACTGGCATGTACTCTTTATCCTTCTCCCCGACCCTAACTGTTACTTCCTGTAAGCATCCCCTCCTTGAGATCAGTGTTGGGCAGGTAGTTAACAAAGATCGGTTGGGAAGGATGTGGCATTATTGGATGACCCAAGTGTTCACTGTGTGTATGTCACCCGGAGGTGTCCTATGGGAGCTGGGCAGGGAGAGGATGGGGAGTGCAGCAGAAGTTCTGAATTCCAGCCAAAGTTAAGAATAACAGTGCTAGGCCTGGAGGCAGCCTCAATCCAATCAATGGCTGCTGTGGCACTGGTCCGAGAGCCCAGCATGGAGCTTGCTCTGTGTTCCTCCCCTGAACCCATCTTTGGCTGGATGACACCCAGGAATTCCTCCTTTTTTCTGTCTTCTGCACTGTGGGTCTTGTACCCTTCAAAAGGCTCTGCAGAGCACCAGGGCTTTAGACTGTTCCTGGCCCAGCTGCTCCCCAGGAGGGACTCAAGGAGCCACACTCTTTGTCCACTCAATCCTCATCTGCTCTACTCTGCCACCAGCTAGCCAATCTCCTCCTTCCCTTTTTGGAAGTAGGGAGAGTTGGGAGCCAGCCCGATCGATCATGCCCAGTGGACAAACCATGAGAGAATGAACGGTACCCTCCACTCCCCACCCCTACCCCATGTTTTTCTAGTAAAGTTATTCTGGAGTGTTGAGAGAAAACCATTCATCAGTCAGCAGTGAGGGGCAGGACAGCCACGGAGAGGAGCCTTCTGATTACACTGTTAATTCCCCAGAAACGCCAGGACTTTTCTGAAATTGGGCCACCTCCCTGGAGAAAGCTTCAAGGGAGCAGAGACAGGTGACATCACTTCCATGAACTGAGGCTTCACCAGCTGCCACCCTGCCCCTGACTTCCCAGTCCATATGCTTCAGGTCTTTGCTGCCCATCCTTGCTGGGCGTTCTTTCCCAGAAGTCCCTGCTCACAGAGCACGCCCCCTCCCCCCCACACACACCAAGCCCTGTGTCCCTCTTTCTATTGGTTATTGTTTTCCACCATGCCTTTCACCTTCTGGCACATTCTTTGGTCAGCAGGTTATTTATTGTCTTGCTGTCCATCTCCCTCTAGCTCAGTGGTTCTCAACCTTCCTAATGCTGTGAACCTTTAATACAGTTTCTCATGTTGTGGTGACCCCCAACCACAAAATTATTTTTGTTGCTACTTCATAACTGTAATTTTGCTGCCTTTATGAATCATAATGTAAATATCTGTGTTTTCTGATGGTCTTAGGCAGCCCCTGTGAAAGGATCATTCAATTCCCCAAAGGGGTCAGGACCCAGAGGTTGAGAACAACTGCTCTGGCTGGAAATCAGCACTTGGGTCAGGACTCCTACTGAACCTTGGCACCCAGACTCATGGCTTTGTGATGAGTATAGAATGATATGATAGAATATATGTGATATAATGTAACAAAAATAGAATGAATGGGTAAAAAAATGTGCTCTCGGTCACCTGTGATGCACAATGCTAAATATTTGATGATTAATAACTGAGACTGTTATATCTTTCATTTCACAAGCTTGCCTTATTGAGAAAGAAGTGGATCATTTAAAATTATTTAATTAAAAGTATTATTGAACCTTATTTGCCACTGGTGGGAATTAGTTAATTAATTAATTAATTAATTTTGAGACAAGATTTCAAACTCAACATCTTCCTGCTTCAGTCTCCCAAGTGCTGAGATCCCAGGTTGGAGGCACCACACCCAGCCAGGAAATTTACCAGTATTGAGGTTCCTTCCCTCTACCCACAAGGTCATGTGAAGACCTTGAAGGTCTTGCGTGGAATGAGACCTTTGGGGGACTTCCTGAACCACAGTGTTCTCAGCTGATCTGCCTTTTGCTTTCTGGAAACTTCTGAAGCCCAGGTGCTCAGCACTCTCTCTGGGTCTCTCTCTCTCTCTCTCTCTCTCTCTCTCTCTCTCTCTCTCCTTTCTATTTTTCCTTTATTGAAAATAGATTTTTTCATCCACTATATTCTGTTATGTTTCCCCTCCCATCCAGATCCACACTCTGTCTTTCCTTAGAGAACAAACTGGCACCTCAATAATAATAATACAATAAAAATAAAATGAGATTTTAAAAAAAGGAAACAAATCAGAGCAGGAAAAAACAAACAGAAGAAAAAGCCAAAGAAAAAGAACAAGAAACACATAGATGCAGAGACACATTGGCACACACAGGAATCCCATTAAGCCACAAAACTGTAAACCATAATATATATGCAAAGGAACTGTAAGGTATAAAATAAAAATTAAAAAAATAAAATAACACCCTGACAAAATGCTATGAGACAAGGACCCTTTAAAGATGCCATTGAGTTTATGTTGTGTTGACCATCTTCTGCTGAGTGTGGCTCTTGCTCTTCAGAGTGGTTTGTATACCCAGTGAGACTTCGTTGGAGAAAACCAGTTCTTTTCATTTGCAAGTGGTTATCAACTGGAGACAGCTTCTGGGTTAGGGACGGGGTTTGCGTCCACTTCTCTTCCCAATACTTGCTGTCCTTTCTGAGGGGCTTCCTGGGCGGGACAGGACGGCAGTGGCAGTGTGGCAGAGGAGAAAGTCCACCCCATGCTGTATACGAAACAGGAAAGGGGCAGCATGTAAGTTTTTTTCAGACCCACTAGTAAATTTTAAATAAGATAACACCTCACAGTTTTTGAAGGATATTATCAGTGGAGTCAATTAAGCGCTAGTGGGAAATTCTTCCTGTTTTGAATTCTCCGAGAAGAGATTTTTTTCCCTTTCCCCCAAAGTTTCCTTGGTAGCTATCCTAAGCCTAGGCGGCTCCCCCCACCCTCAGAGATGATCTATGGGATCATTTTGAAAGCAGAGGATTCAATTCCCCGTCTGAAGGTCATGCACTGGGGTCCTTGCTGAACCTGGTGTTTACCATCAGCAACTCCCACAACAGTAGAAAGCTGAGCCTCCCTGGATCTGTTGCTTATTTCATAACTGGGAAATCACGACCCAAACTATTTTGTCAGGTGTGCATCTAGAAGAAGCTATGGGCAGTTAGGGGGCACCATAAACTTATCAGTGCTTGAATTTCTGTATGTGGTAGCTTAGTCTTTGTGTGCATTATTTTTCTGCTTTTGAGATTTTCATATGGATTAGTTTTGCTGCCTCACCTTCAAGATAAGTGTTCCAAACACAAGAACATGCTCTCCATTAGTCACCCCAGTGGCTAGCCTTTCTGGAACACAGTGGAGGCTTCAGAAGTGTTTGGTACTTACAGGAGGAGTGAAGGAAACTACTCTTACCTGTGTTATCCGGTTAAGTAAACCTTTCCCATCTTTCTCCTAACAGTTGAATTGAGTAATAAAGATAGTTCCTATACCTAGCTCAGGAATGAAATTTAAATTATGTAACAATTGGCTTTGGAAATAGTATATTCAATTTTTAGATTAAATCAGAAAATATTATTAGCCTAAAAGAATAAACTTCAGTGCCACATACAGAGATAATGAGCTTTGTAGTCGAAAACCTTGTAAAAGTAGGACATGCCACACTGTGGTAGTTTGGAAGAAAATGGCCCCCACAGGGAGTGGCTTTATTAGGAGGTGTGGCTTTGTTGGAGTAGACGTGGCCTTGTTGGAGGAAGTGTGTCACTGTGGGGGCACGCTTTGAGGTCTCCTGTGCTCAAGCAATGTTCCATGTGGCACACAGTTCACTTCCTGTTGCCTGAGGATCAAGAGGTAGAACTCTCAGCCTCTTCTCCATCACCATATCTGCTTGAATGCCACCTGTCATGATGATAATGGATGTTGTAAGCCAGCCCCAATTAAGTGGGTTCCTTTACAAGAGTTGCCATGGTCATGGTTTCTCTTCACAGCAATAGAAACCCTAACTGAGACACACACCCTCTTTGGTAGCAGCTTTTGTCCCTTTAATTTAACATAGCAAGCACCTCATCTGCTGCTTGGACCTTGCACTTAGGGACTATGTCTTTGTGCAACTGGGAGAGGCTGTCTTCTGTGGGTGGGAAGGTGACAGTGTGGTTAGCTGACCTTTCGAGCAGTCTGTGGGAAAGCTTTTCTTGCCAGACTATTTAAATCGACTTGTAAACCAGTGTCCTAGTTAGCTTTTTACTGCTGTAATAAAGACCATGACCAAAAGAAAGAGCAGGAGGAAGGGTTTATTTGGGTTACACTTCCACATCACACTCCATCATTGAGAGATGTCAGGATAAGAACTCAAGTAGAAACCCAGAGGCAGGGACCAAAGCAGAGGCCATGGAGGAACATTGCTTGCTAGCCTGCTGTCCTGGCTAGTTTTATGTCAACTTGACACAAGCTAGAATCATCTGAAAGGAGGGAATCTCAATTGAGAAAATGCCTCCATAAGATCAAATGTAAGGCATTTTCTTAATTAGTGATTGATTGGGAGGACCCAGCCCATGGTGGGTAGTGCTATCCCTGGGCCAGCAGTCCTGGGTTCTATAAGAAAGAAAGTAGAACATAGCCAGGGGAAGCAAGCCAGTAAGCAGCACCCCTCCATGGATTCTGTATCAGGTTCTGCCTCCAGGTTCCTCCCTGTGTGAGTTCCTGTCCTGACTTCCTTCAGTGACGGACTACAATGCTGAAGTGTAAGCCAAATAAACCCTTTCCTCCCCAACTTGCTTTTGGCCAAAGTGTTTCATCATAGCAATAGAAACCCTAACTAAGATAGAAATTGGTACCAGGATCATGGGGTATTGCTGTGACAGACCTGACCATGTTGTTTTGGGGAGGATTGTGGAAGAACTTTGGAACTTTGAACTGGAAAAGTCAATAAGTGTTTAAAGCTTGGTGAGAGGTTTCATGGGAGCTTGGAAGATAAGAATGTTGAGAGCAGTGCAGATGGAGGCCTGGGCTTGTGAAGTTTCAGAGGGAAGCAAAGACTCTACCAGGCCTTTTATGTGAAGACTTTATGGTGTCTGGTTGGCTGGAGATGAAGAATCGGCTGTGATAAACAAGAGACAAGAAACATCAAAGTAAAACCTTTGCATTACCTTTGGGATAATTGGTGTTGGTCAGCTGGGGCTAAGAAATTAGAGGTGATTAGGAAGAGACCAGCATCATTGAGGTGAAATCCCCTGGGAAGTATTTCCTGAGAGTCATCACACAGAAGCTGTGTTCCAGAGGTGTACCTTTGTGCTGGCAGCAGAACTTTGTGGCGTGAGAGTCACCAGGTGTTGCTGGTTTTGAAGTCACGAAGGGATCATGAAAAGCAGCTGAGGTTTGCACTTTGGTGCACATGCAACTTCAGTGACGACTGAAGGCCAAGGATTGGAGGGGTAGTTGAGGCTTGGCACCAGGAAGAGAACCCAAGAGAAGCTGTTGGTAACAGTGCAGCCCAGTTGCAGCAAAGACCCCGGCATTTTGGAGATGCCACGACCATGGAACGACCACCAAGAACGGCAGCTGTTTTGGAGTGGAGCCAGCCAGAGCCCAGAAAACAAGCTGTGTGTGCAGCAGAGGGCAGAGCTGGAGAAGTGACCCGAGGCCCTTGGAGGAGCCCAGAGGATCATGAGTGACTCCCAGATAATTGGACGTTTAGTTACTTACACTTTTGGAGTTTGGTTTTACTTTGTTCAGATTGTGACTGTGCTCTGGTTCTTCCATCTTGAAGCAAGAAAGTATTTAACTTATTTATTTTTTTTACTTTACAGGAGCCCACAGTCGAGGGACTGAATTTTTAAATAGATTTTAGGTTTTAAAAAAGACTTTGCATTTTTAAATAGACTGAATTTTAAAGTGTTTGAATTTGTAGAGACTATGGAACTTTTTAAGTTTGTAAAATGTTTTATATTGTGATGTTGATTTTAATGTGTGATCTTAGGGATGAACAAGAAATGAAAGGTTATAACTTTAACAGTGATATGTTTGTAGGTCAAGTTGACAAGGGATCGATTGTCCAGGCTAGTTTTATGTCAACTTGGTGCAAGCTAGAGTCATCTGAAAGGAGGGAACCTCAATTGAGAAAATGCCTCCATAAGATCCAGCTGTAGGGCATTTTCTTAATTAGTGGATGGTGGGGGTGGTGCCATCTGTGGGTTGGTGGTCCTGGGTTCTATTAGAAAGCTGGTTGAGCAAGCCATGAGGAACAAGCCAGTAAGCCACACTCCTCCATGGCCTCTGCATCAGCTCCTGCCTCCAGGCTCCTGACTTGTTTGAGTTCCTGTCCTGACTTCCTTCAGTAATGGATAACAATGTGGAACTATAAGCCAAATAAACCCTTCCCCACCCCCACCCCCAACTTGCTGGTCATGATATTTCATCCCAGCAATAGAAACCCTAACTAAGACACTTGCTCTCCATGGCTTGCGCAGCCTGCTTTCTGATATAACCCAAGACCACCTGCCTAGAAATAGCACCACCCACAGTGGTCTGGGCCCTCCCCCACCAAGCCCACTACTCAAGAAAATCCCCATGGATCCTCTGCCAGGGCGCTCCAATGAAGTATTTCCTCACCCGTGCTTCCCTCTTCCCAGTGACCCTAGCTTCTGTCAAGCTGACCAGTTAACCAGCACAATCAGCTAGTTGGCAAAATCTCAGGTAGAAATGTCTTCTTGGCCTATGGGTAGATTGGTAAGGGCTTTTAGAAATAAGAGTGTTTGAAGTTGGCCCTGGGCAGTGGTCTTGCCCAATTTTTAGCCTCAGGCTCTTGGGCATGTGACTAAATCTCTCTGAGATTCATGTTTTTCATCTGTAACTGAAGGTAATGAGACCTTCTGCATGTGTACTACCTGTTCCTCCTAAGTGCTCAACAAATGCCCCTCTCCTGAGCAAACCACACCCAGAAGCTGACAGATACCTCCCTGATTTCTTAAAGAACAAAGCATACTCACCTCAGTAAACACATCGATGGACAACTGTACAGTGGCACCACGGTGGACTGCTACTCTTTTCTAAATAGCCTGGCAACTAGATGGGCATTCTTCTGCCTCAGGGACTGTATCTGCCTCTCTTCCAGGTTGTGGAGACTGGACAGGGTGAACGCAGCAACAGCCATTCAGCAAAGCATAAGTAGAGTACTTCATGTATGCAGCTATCCATTAGTAGATTCCCAAGAGGACTCAGACCAGAATTGGTTAGAAGGTGGGACAGCATGCTTGTGGCAGGTAAGCAGGATTCCCAAGGAGGGAGATGGTAGGCACTGGAGTAAGCAGTCCAGCTTTCCCTAAGGGTGTTCAGCACTGCTATACTGAAAATAGTATTTATTTCCTAGGTCTTTATTGTGAGTGTGCTTTAATTTTTCCCCCTTGTGAATGAGCAAAATTGTGGGGAGCCAGTCATTCATCCCCCTTGATTGACAGTTGATGGACTCCTCACTTATGCTCTGTTACCTTGAGCAGGGAGCAGTCAGCTCAGAAGCTCTTCTCCAGGTGACCGACTGGGTTGTCATATGGCAGCCTGGTGGCTTTGCTACTTTAGGGACACCTTGAAGAAACTCCTCTTTTGCTACAAGCAACACTTTCAACCACGGCTGGCAGCTGCAGCTGTTTAGGAAGACTTGTTCCAGTTATAACTACTCCAGACTACGCCAGTACGGGCCAAACTTCGCTCTGGTCATTCCAGGCCTCAGGGATCTCTAGATGACCAAACTTGCAGCTGTGGAGTTCTGCCCTACCTTCAACAGGTAGAATGAGGAATAGTATACCCCCAGTGACTCAGTGCAAAGCTTGGAGTTGGCAGATACCAGCTGTACTTACACATGACTTGTGACTAGTTCTTAGGAAGGATTGTGATTGGTCTGGGCTGTGCCCTGTACTTTGAGTCAGCGTGGGAGTCTTCTACCTTCTTGTGTTGCACCATTAGTTCCAATAAGAGACGTCTCCTAAGTGGTCTTTTCTCGCTTGCTTGTGGTCTTTGTCCTGGGTAGGACAGGCTGAATTGATAACATGAGGAGTACACGGCAGTGGCCGTGGCTATGGCAACAATGGCAGTTGTAGCAGCAGCTTTGGCAGTAGCGATCGAAGCAAGAAGGCAGCTGAAGAGTTTAAGCGTGAGTTGGAGCAGTTCCTGCAGGGAGCTGAGGTATCAAGTGATGGGGGAGGTTCAGAGACAGAGAAGATGGAGAAGCAAGCAGAAGGCTACGAAGGCTTTATAGCAAAAAAGGGTTCCAGTTACTGGAAGATTCCAGAGAACTTCCAAGGCTCAAGGGTCTTGACACACAAGGCTTGAGAGCTTAACAGGTACTGTTGAGGGCCAAGGGTTCCAGCACCCTTGGGGACTGTGGCTTAGGTGAGTGCTGAGTGCTTTTACTGCATCTGCTACTAACTCAACAGATGCTACTTGCCATGTGCTTAGATGCTGCTAGTCACAGCCCAGATCAGCAAGCAACCAGAGCACCTAGAACTGTAAGCCGCTGTCTGCTACAACCCGGAACCACAAGCCTCTAGTCTCAGGGCTTAAGAGCTACAAGATTCTGAATCTGTCATCTCAGGCTCCTAAGCCTTTGGGGAAGCCCAGGCCTCCCAATTCTGAAACGCTATTCTTTGTCTCTGGTGATTCAGAGAAGAGCAAACATGACCTCAGCCAGCTGGCTGGTCACAAGAGCAGATGGCTTGTCTCCATGACACGTTCACTCAAGGACTCCAGAGACATCCTAGACTGTTGATTCATTTGAAATATGGGGACAGAGACCAGAAGAAGTGCAGAGAATTGACTGAGGGCATCAGCCAATTGGAGGGGTGTGAATGGAACAGCTCCAAAAACTGTCTGCTGTCCTCATTCCTCAGCTAAGAGGCTGCTTGTGAATACTTTTATTAACTAGTTTCCCCAGTTTTTTCTCATCTCTCTCCTCTTCCCCCTGCTGGAGTTCCCTTTTTCCTTCCTTCTTAGCTCTATTCTGACTTTGAAGTTCAAACTTTCTTCACCAGAAGTGGTCACTAGTTTCCTCACATGTAAGGGCCAGGCAGTTACTAGAGGGTTTTGGAAATTCTATGCATTATTGTACAGCAGTCATTCCAGCAGGGGTGATTTCTACTCCCAGGAGCCATTTGACATCTGGAGATGCTTTGATCATCCTAACAGGAGAGTTGGTGGCCAAATGCAGCTGACAGACTTGGGGACATCATTCACAGGACAGTCCCACAACAGAGGGTTCACCAGCCCCGGGTGTCCCCAGCACTAGCAGGAGGGAGCTTGTCCCAAGGTACTTAAGAGGGCGCCCCCTTTTCTTCTTAGCCATTTTTGAAGCTGATCAGTTTCCCCACATGAGACCCACACTCCTCACCACACCAGAGGTTCGGATTGGGCAGTGCTCCACGAGGGTTCTAGAGCACCAGGGCAGGCTCTGGGCACTGGCAGCTTTGGTTACAGGTACCCCTCCATGAGCCAGCTTCCCGAGGAGCAGGTCTACTGCTGTCTGCGGGGTATGTGGGAAGGGGACCTGGTATGTGAGGGTTTGTGTGTCCACACATGTAGGGGAGGGTACGTAACTGCTCCTTTATGAACTTGACCCAGTCCTCCAGCTTTGGGTACCGTCCAGCATGCCCACCCGTATGCCCTGGCCCTCTGCATTCCTGACCCTTCTGGAGTTATGTCCTGAGAATGGATGGATCCACTTCCTGAAGCCTATCAGGATGCTGTTCTCTCGGGCCCGAGTCAGTTGCCCATCTGCTTGCTGTCTTCCAGTATGGTTTCTGGTCCCTTCTCTTTCCTCCTCTCCATGTTCATGTTCTAGCTCATTGCTTTGCTGCCCTCATCCTCAGGTTTGAGAGGGGGTGGATACAAATGTGTAAAGTCCATCCTCTTAAACCAGAAGTGGGATCCTCGCATGGTCGATTAAAGTCTTTGACGTTATGTCTGGCACAGTACTGATGATGGAATTCTTTTCAGTTAAGTCTCTAGAAACAGGAATTGAGGGAGGGCACAGAGAGGAGGCAGAAGAGCCCTGTGACCTTAGTCTCAGCAAGCCTCAGTTTCCCTGCCTGTAAACTGTGTGCTTTGCTCTGGAGAAGATGGAGTGAGGGAAGGCTGCCGGGGAGTAAAGGTGACACAGAGGGCCACGGCTTGCCACCATTATCCCTGTGGTTGGAATTATCACCATCTTGCCCTCCTGGTGTATAATCAAGGAATTGTATAACATGGTTATAATGACAGAATGTAGCCCGTAGACAGGTCTAACCTAACATGTAAGTGTGTATATCGATTGCCTCATTTTCTTGCCAGAGGCTTCCAGTTTGGTTGGCAGAGGGGCGACCAGCAGGCCAATTGGACTGGGCTCTTTAATGACAGCGACAGTTCAACAGAGCAGAGCATCAGTGACTTCAGATCCAGGTACAGACCCCGGTGATTGGTGGGGGAAGGGGGAGCCCACCTGGAGGACACTCTGCCGTCCTTACCCCATTGCCTGTCCCTAGAGCTGCCTTAGGGGAGGAGTGCCTTGGTCTTCTTTTCCACAGCTCTTTGTATTTGAGGTCCTCCTGTGCCCTTTACTTGAGGGGTGAATGGATACAAGGGATGAGGGATAGGACCTCCCCCCAACACTGTGGAGACACTGGTCTTGTCTTCTGGGTAGGGTAGGATGGGAGCTCTGAGCTTCAGCCCCCAATCGTAGGTGGAAACCAGAGCTGTGTCTACACAGCAGAGGTTTCAGACTTGAGTTGGCAACTGCTTGTATGTGGAGGAGGGTGTGGCAGCATCAGGGAGTGAATATTGGGCAGGGGTTCCCTGATGCTTCAAGTTCACTGCCTGTATATAGAGGTTTCCCAGGGCTGGGACAGAGTCACTTCTTTCAAGACAGCACAGTGCTGTGACATTCATTTCATCTTCTCCTGTTCATTTCCTCTTGATCTGTTGTAACATTTAAAGGTAAAGTCAGTATCTAAGGGGCCTTCTGCCTGTATGGGAGGAGTGCCACAATGTTTGCTGAATGCATAAAAGTGGAATATTCTTAGGTGAACACATTCTCTGCAAGGAGGAATTGTGTGGACAAGACCGGATGTTTTCTGTGTTTGGAGCTGTGCATGGCAGGCACCCACCAAGTAACAGTTTCCAGGGGCTGATTAAGCTGTTTTGTACTTTGATTCTTTTTTTTTCAATTTCTAAGTATGAACTGTTAGATCTGCTTCCCTGAGAAAAAGACCTGAGCTTTCTTTGGAGTTAATCTTGACCCTAAACATTGACTCAACCTTGGCGAGAAGTGATGTGCTTTTCAGGGTCCCAAACAAGCCTGCCTTTGTCAAAACTTTGAAAAAGTAAAAATGTGGCTACTGCATCAGAACCCAAGTGGGCATATGTCCACAGAGCAACCCGAGTGTGTGGGATGGCCACACATCATGATCAGACTTCAAGAATCTGATATTTGCCTCTTGAGACCAGAGTTCTTTCTTCATATGGGCAGAGGGAGTGTGGCCAGCTGAGCAGGGTCCTGGGATGTCATGGGACAGTGAGTGTATCAAAGTCATCTTTCAGATGTTTAGCTGCCCATGTTGGTTGGTGGTTTGTCATGTCCTACCCATCCAGATGTAAGGTGGTCAAGGTAGGTGAGCAGCTGTCTGCATCCCTGGGGAGCTTCGTGGGAGAGAGAGATACTTGAAAGGGAGTGAGTAGGATGGACAGGTCCCAGGAGGCTGTTTCTGGATAGATGTTCCCAGTCAATGGCTGAAGCCATTGGGTAATGTATAAATTTGATCATCATTGTGAACAATGCCTAATAGAAATAAATTAAGGGAGGAAAGCTTTACCCATTCATTCATTCACTCATAGGTTTCAGTTCATTGTGGTGCGTAGAGTTTGGCAGAGCAGTAACAGGAGAGCCAGAGCAAGATACGGCTCCCAAGGACACACCCTTAGTGGCATACTTCCAGGTCACATCTTTCTCAGTTCTACCACCTACCAATATTTCATTCAAAAGTTGAATCTATAGATGGATGAAACCACTCATTAGATCAGAGCCCTCAAGATCCAATGTCTAGAAACGCCCTCACAGACACACCCAGAGGTGTGTGTCCATACTCTTGTGAGTACTTTTCAGTCCAATAAAGTTGGCAAAGAAGATGTACCATTCATGAAAATGCATGCACAGTACTGTTGGTGCTGTAACTCTGACCAAGAGCCCATGGCTAGGGAGCTTATAGGCACTAGGGATGAATCTACTATTGTTATTTTGCTAAATGGAAATAGTATCAAAGTGCCATCTAACAAGGTATATATCCATAGAGCAGGGTGGCTCTCAGTCCTCTTTGGAGAACTTCTCTGTGCAGTGAATGGTGGTCAATGCAGAAGCTCACAACTCTTTAGAGTGCAGAGAAGAAGTGTCTGTGGAGTGCTTAGCCACAGATGGGGTATCACACACTCACCCCTCAGCGACCACTAAAGAAGACAGGGGTGGAAGGATTGTAAGAGTCGGAGGTTAGAGAAGACCAGGATGAAACAGTGTCTCTGTGACATTACAGGACTGCTGTACACATGAGCTCACAGCAGCTGTGGCTGCCTGCACAAGAAAAACCTGGACATGGTCAAGCCAGTCAACATTCCAACATGGAGAGGAGAAGGCTCATGAGCCCCCACCTCTAGCAGAGCAGCTATTGGCAGTCAGTGACTTCTCTGGGAGAGAGAGTCAGTTTTCCTCGGGAGAGGGGTCCCTGCCTGTCTACTACTTTCCAGTGGGTGGTGCATGCCCATGCACACATGGCAACACTACTTGGACCCAGTGGGAGATAAATTTTAAAAGGGCAGGAAGTGAGATGGCAGTGAGTAGGAAGAAGACTTGGGAGGAACAAAGAGTGAATATGATCAAATACATTATATGCATGTACGAAATTCTCAAAGAATTCATCAAAATACCATACTTAACAACCAAAGATTAACCACTTACCATACCATGGCATCCCAGGGGCTCATGGCTCCTGCTGTGCTTACACAGGAAGAACTGTGGTCCCAAGAAGCCAGCATCAGACCCTTGAGGCCTGACCATGGTGTGTAGCCATGCTACCCTACCCAGACCTCCCTGCCTACCTCAGAACATCTGCCACTTGGTTTCTGACACTGTCACCATGTCTTTACTTTTCCAAAGCTGTGAATAAAAGCATGAGACCTGTCCCCACATTTCCCAACTGCCAGCATCTTCTCTTTCCCTGTCCCCCTCCTCTCCTCCTCTCGCTCCCCTTCCCCCTCCCCCCTCCTCATATGATGCCACCTGCCTTTCTTTTGTTTCCTGTCTCCTTTCTCTGCCTACATTTCTTTCTCCTTCCCTTTCTCATCTTCCTTTTTCTTTATTCTTCTCTCTTCCACTTTACAATCAGAGCTTCCCTTCCCCACCATCTGGGACTCCTCAGGCGTGGAGACACTGCTAGAGTCTGTTTCCTTGTGGAATTCAGAGGCTTTTTATCCAGCAAACATTACCCCCTCAACCGAGGTCCCTTTGGAGCACTGTCATTTGACTAAGAATCCCCTTGGTCACAGAATCAGTGCCTTGACCACACACTCCAAAATTTTCTGGAATAATTCCAAATTCAAGTCTCAACTTTCTTCTTTTCCTAAAAGAAAGTTTATTCAGAAAGCATAAGCCGGTTGTACCACTTGAATTTTCTTTTAATACAAGATGCGATGCCAAGCTGAGGCCATTTGTAAGGCCCACCTCTCCAGAGAGCTGGTTTAAAGAAGAGCTGTGAGCCACACATGGTTACTAGCAGAGTTTCCTTTAGCCAGAGGCTGGTGAGGTGCCTCTGCTCACAGAGTAGTGGTCCTGCTGTTGAGTTTCTTACCACACATGTGTGTGTGTGTGTGTGTGTGTGTGTGTGTGTGTGTGTGTGTGTGCCAGGTGTTGATTTTGCTGATGGAAAACTGGTGACAAGTATGGACACAAAATGACTTGAACTAAATCCCACAGGCGCTTCTTTGTGAGGGTTGGAGCGACGATGTCTGCTAACCAGGAGGGCAGGAATCTGAAGGAGCTAGCTGTGACATCTGGCCTGTGCACAGCAGCTGGCTCACTGCTGGCCCCATGTGTGAAAGACTTCGTGCAGCGTGTGTGGATCTCGTGTGTGGGAGGAATGATTAACATAATCGGAAAAGGCCACATATCGGAGATTTTTCACCTGGATGAAAGAGCAGCTTGTGCCTTCTTTAAGATGGGCTGGGCAGCTCCTGCAGCAGATTTGCAGTCCCCAGGGAGAACTTAACAAGGACAGACATCATATACGTCATCCCAGCTAACAACTTTGTATCTGGGATATAGAATATCTTCGTGGTATTATTCACCTACTGAATAATTCAGTGCTTGCCATATTTTACTCCCTATAGTTGTATGCGGTATGTGGAAGTGTGATGCAGCCTGTTAGCATTTTATTATTAACAGGGTTGGAAAGGAAGTCAGGAGACACCAAATATAACCAGAGGATGAGGAGGAGTACACCAGCAAACGATTTCTAGTCTCTGTTCAAGCAGGAACCACGAGGAGAAGGATCCAGCCTGAAAAACTCCAAACAGAACCTTCAAGAAAATCCTGGCTGATAATGCGCATCGAGGCTATGGTCAGATCTGGTAGACACATACCAGAACTCGGGCTGAGCTGGAAACTGTGTTATACAATATACATTGGCATACAGCTTCATGGAATTCGAGTCAAGTCTATGAAGTTTTGCCCAGTAAACATCCTTAGGGGAACAGCTTTAATGAGCAGAAGAATGGAGTAATTGTTAACCGGCAAATGTTAAGTGAGTGTTTAGGAGAGTCTTTGAGGACAGTTCCCGTGTTCAGAGTATGAGTTCACATTTCTGCCTCCTCAGCTAGGCGGTGGTTGTGAACCCTCTTACTGTCTCAGCACACAGTGGCACCTGCTGTAGCAGATACTCAATACCTGGGGACAGCATGAGAGGCTGAGCTGAGTGGGGAATAGAGGCTAATGGTAAGAAAGCAAACTCCAGTTTCTCTGTTTCCAGATCTGGCTTCTGGAGTCACCCTTGTCATCTCCTGATGCTGTCTTTAAAAAGGTTGGAACTGTCCAAGATTCTCTCTTGAGAAGAGCAGATGGATGAGTGACTTGAGGGTTCTGGGATCCTGGATAGAAAAGGGGAGACTGAAAGTTGGGGAGGGGTGTGTAAAAAGCAGGGAAGAGTCAGTGAAGGTGGGCTATATAAACCTGTGGTAACTGACTGAGAAACCCTCCCCAATACTGCCATGCCTGGCAGTGGATAAGGCAATTCTGGGAGGTAAGGCAGAGTCCTTGCCTTTTTTAGCCAGGATGCCTTCGCTCCTCTGGTCTGACCTATCTGTCTGCCTGCTTAGCAGCTTCTTTGGGGAGTTAGCTGTCTCCTTGGTGGTTGCCCACTTTGTCTACAGGGTGGGCAACATTGCATCCACTTCCTCATGCCATCTCAGGTGAAGATAACCCCAGGTCATACGGTACTGTGGCAGCTAAGGCAGGAGCAAAACCCCTCCCCCACTCCAGGAGCTGTCCGTCACCCATGGCTGACAACCTAGCCTAGAACTACGGCACAAGGGCTTCACTCAGTGCTGTGGCTGTACTCCGTTCTACATGTCTGCCTGCCAAATCCCCCCCGTCCCCCCCCCACCACTCTTCTTCTACCATCTCCTCCTTTGGTCTCTCTGATAGCCCAGCTCACCTGACTTCCATTTAATTCTGCCTTTTGTAAGATACGCCTGCCCTGGAGGCAGTTTCTACCATCGCACGCATGGACTTTTCTGGAAAGTGCACGTATATGCTTTTGAGCTTTCTCAGACACCCCAAATCCCAAAGAGCTTCTTACCATGGAGATGTGGGCTGGCATGTATGCATGCATCTTGGGACCCTCTGGACCCTTGAGCTCCAGGTGCAACCTTGACCTCATTGGTGCCTCCCGGCTTCCACACCAACCTTAGCTCGCCAGAGGAGGAAATGAGAGGTGACCCAAGAAAAGCAACCTGAGGCCTAAAGCCAAGCTGGTCCAACTGCCACCACCAAGCTGCCTGTGGCTAGACACTGCTCTCCCTGGCTTAGTAGCTTCTAGGCTAGAAAATGGAGGGGGGTCTCCAGCATAGCAGACAAGAGAGGTGAAATCAAAGGTCTGAGAGAAGCAACTGAGGGTTAGGAGCCAAGGTTGAGACCAGCCATGTGTGTGTCTAGTAAGTCCTGTGGAGCGTGGCAGTGAACTGTCATATTTCATGACTGGAAGGAACTTGACCGAATTCAGTTCTGTACTTTATTATGTGACTTCTTCCCTAATTGTTCTGAGACAATGCATAATTAGGCACTAAACTGTGAGATGCAGATGGCAAGTGCACTGGAGCTTAGTGTGAGAGTCAGAGGGACTTCCGGGGTGGATAAGACTTGGCTTGGGCCTGGAGGACCCTGCCTATAGCCCGCCATCACCAGGGTGTGGTTGTATGCCAGGCATTTGCTGAGCACATTCTGGGAATCACTGCCAGCAGTTCTCACCCTTAGACCTTTGCATTGGACACTGTTACTATCCCACGTCACGGGTGAGGAGACTGAGTCACCTCTGGGCGGCAAGTGGTGGAGGGGCAGCCAGCCTGGGTAGTGCTAACGCTGGAGCCCCAGCTCTGGTGGGAGGTGTAACAGGATTGTGGGCAGATCACTCATGAGAGGGAGTGCCACTTATGTCCACCCATACCATCTATTTCTGCCCTTGACGGTTGGGCCAAAATACAAAGGACGTATGGATTTAAGTAGACCGCCTGTCTCCATGTTTCCTTAGGGAAGCTGTGTTGTTGGCTTCTGCCACAATACTCTTTTGGCTCATTCACTCCCTCCCGATCCTTTCTACTTTTGTCTTCTGTCCTCTCCATTATTCAGAAGGTTTTTTTTTTTTTTTCATCACTCCCTGACCTCTGAGTTCAGCATTTTCCCGATTTTTATGGAAAATGCTTGTCTCCGTCTGCACCTGAGGGTGGGTGTCTGCATTTCAAAATAATCCTACTTCCTCAGTGGAACTTCAGGCGCAGCAGTGAGGAGGCTGTGCATTGATCAGCAGTCCTCCTGATAGCCCGGCTCCCACGACTGCCCTTCCTTTCTGCCTGCTGTAAGATACACCCGCCCCATGAGGTAGCTTGAGGTGCAGGCTGGCTTAGTGTGAACCTTTCTGGTGAATTTTCACTTATTTAGAAAAGCAAAGGGGGCACAAAAGAGAGAAGGAGCTCTTGGACTCCATCCAAATGAGGAGAATTTGGAGAGCCGGGTTTGGCAGAATGTGCTTGGCTGGGTGCTGGGGAAACACACAAGCAAAGCAAATATGGTGTCTTCCCCCTTTCATCCCACGTACCTGATGTAGGCCTCCCACGGCCTGACGGCATCAGGCTTCAGGCAGAGGAGGCTGTTGGTAGAAGTGGGGGCTGTGCTGGGTGGCTCCTTCAATGGGATTGCTTTATGGGTTTTCAGCCTCCGAGATTTGCGACCATAACTGAATCTCAGCAGTCTCCTAGACTTATGAGACCTCCACGCTCATGGGTTCACTTACATGAACTTTCTGTGTCTCAATTCCTGTTCCTGTAAACTAGGGGCATTAATTCAACTGTTCAGTTGACAGAAAGGAGGTCGGTCACCTGCTCAGAAGCAGGCCAAGAGCTCCAAGGTTAAAATGCCTCACACAGGTAAGGCCATCATAGCTTGCTCTGCCTCATGCACCCATTGCTGAGGCCCCCTGCATGGATGTTCCTGGCAGGGTCTGATCCCAGCTTCACCCTTGATCCAGGGCATTGTCTTGGAGAGGTAGCACCCCAAATTTGGGTTGTGTCTCCTTAAAATGGAAGAAAAGCCCGAGTGAACCCTCTTCCTTCACTGGCTTTTGATTGACTTCAAGACTCACGTATTTTGGAGGTGGTGGAGCCAAGCATATGCCATCAGTCTCCCGCTGGCTTTGCTGGAGCGGATGCCCGGGACATGTGGGTCTTGTAAATTGATTTTTCTCAACACAAAAACCGGCTTTCCCCTGCAGCCCATCCAGGTGCCCAGTGGGTGATCTCTTGGTGTCAGAAAGCCAAAACTCCCCCCGCAGATCATGGCAAACCACCGTTTCCTAAACCTCCGTTCTATGGAGGGCCATGAGGTTGGATTACACATGTGTGGACTACTGCTCGTCTCTCCTCTCCGCACACCTTTGCCCACCCTCCTGTTTATCCCACAGGTATCCCCAAACCCTACCGTTGGGGAGGCCAGCTTGACACTTGTTCCCCATCTCCACATTTCCCCACAGCCACCTTGTGAATAAACTCTCCGTCACAAAACTCATAATGTCAGCGATCATCTTATTCTGTAGCAGGTCAAACAGGGCCGGTTCAGGAACCAACCCCTTCTTCTGAAGTGGCTCTTCACCGCACCAGGCGACGCCCAGGCACCCTGTTCCTCTTCCTCCACCACCCTCTCTCCCTCTCTCCTCCCTCGTGGTTTTGCACTTCTTGCCTGCTCCAGTGTCTCCGAGAACTTCCCACCAGGACTTGGCAAAGGCAGGACAGAAAGAAACGGAGACTGAAAAGAAAAGGAGGCTGGGGTTGGGCCAGGAAGCCCATGTCTACTTGATAATCAAATCAGGGGGCCAAAGTTAAAAGTTACAGCTTCACCTAGAAGCTGCAGACTCTAGTTTGATGGACACCAGGACTGTCATTGGATAGTAAATGATGGGGCTCACAAAACTGGCCAGAGGCCATCCTCCACCAAGGGCCTCCTTGTTGGAAGTGCTTCCTGAGTGTAAACCTTTCCCGGGTGCTCAGCTGGGATCTTGGGGTTGCTTTACTGCACTCCACCGAACATTAATGTCCATCCATCCACCCTTCAGCTCCCCCCAGTGTGCTGGAAAGCATGTCATTTCCTCCTCTCCCCTGCCCTGGGACCCAGTCTTCGACATCCCCCGGTTCCACTTCTCATCAAGACTTCATAGTCACCATTGCTAACGCCGCCCATCTGCGGTCTTGCCTCAACCCATGCCCACGAAATGTTATCTGCTATTGTCAAGGTCACTGGTGACCTCTGAGTGGCCAGATCAGTGGCACCTTCCCTTCCTTCTTGACCCCATCAGCGCGGGTGGAGCTGCTCCTTGTGCCCTTGGTCCCTGGGCTCGATGTCCTGCTTTTCTTTTTTCTCACACGCCTTTCTTCTCATACTGCCCACCATCCGAACAGGACTAACTGCAGGCCTGTCCCCCATTCCTGCTCTCTCCAAGGGCTCATGGAGTCTCCTCGTCCTTTGATTCTGGAGCGCGTGTTTTGTCCTCTGCTCCGCGTGTCCCGTCTGCGGCTGACTCTTACCCGTGAGCTCCCTTTGATGGCGGAAGGCCACAGCAAGCATTCCGTGGCCGCTCACCTTGCCATTCACACCCAAACCCGTTCGTTCTCCCACGTCATTTTTCGGCTCACGACTCTTGGGAGAAGAGGAAGGCCCAGCAGTTACTGTAGATCTCACTCTTTCAAGTGCTGACTCTCAGCCACCAGCACATGCTGCAGGGCTCATCTCTGCACTGCTGCTTGGGTTTGTCTCCCCTCCCTCGATTGCAACCTCTCGGTGCCTGCCATGCACTATCTCCTTTCACTGCAGCTTCTTCTCCTCTCAGAACCCCCTCAGCAGCCAGCGTGAACGTTCAAGTCAGATTGTGTTGGTCCCTGCTTACATGCTTTTCAAGCTCCTGTCCAGCAGGGTGGCCCATGACCCAGCCTTTCTGATGCTACCGCCCTGTCCCAGTCCCTCGGCTGCTGCTATGCCTGCAGCTGGCCCAGCTCTTGCTGGCTGTTCCTGCTGGCTGTACGTGTGCCTAGCTAAGGCTGCACCCTCCCCATGTTCCCTGTGTAGCTGGAGAGTTTCTCTCTGGGTCCCGCCAAGCCCCGGCACTCCCGCAGCCCACTTAGAAAATAAACACACAGACGCTTATATTATTTAAACTGTTTGGCCTAATGGCTCAGACTTCTTGCTAACTGTTCTTCTATGTTAAAATTAACCCATTTCTATTAATCTATAAGTTGCCACGTGGCTCGTGGCTTACCAGGAACATCCTGCTCCTCATTGTGGCAGCTGGCAGTGTCTCTCTGTCTCAGCCTTCCTCTTCCCAGCATTCTCCTCTCTGTTTGTCCCACCTATACTTCCTGCCTGGCTACTGGACAATCCATGTTTTATTTATCAATCAATCAGAGCAACACATTTTTACAGCATACAGAACATCCCACAGCATCCCTGTCTGGAGAGGCCTTCACTGGCCCACTATTCTCAGATGCCCCGCAGTCTCAAACCTGCTTTGTGTTTGTAGCACTCAGCCTTAGTTGCCACTGTGTTGAGAATTTCCATGAGGCAGGGGACTCTGCCTGGTTAGCTGCTCACTGGTAGGGGTGAGATAGCCTGGCACACTGTGGAGGCTCAACCAACCTCCAGTGAATGGAAGAGAAAAGCCCTCTCCAGCACTGAGGGGCACAGACAGGCCATGAGGAATCATGTGGAAGTCATTGTCTAGTGCAGGTGGGGATGTGCCCAGGGGCACAAAGAAAGGATGGCCTGGGAATGCTGACCAGGTAGACCTGTGCTAGAAGTAACTAGGAAGACATAAAGGAGAAGAGCAGCCCTGACCCAGAGTTGGGCATCAGTGAGACAGGCAGAACAAATCACAGCTTATGCTGAGGTGGAGACTGGGGCCACTACCAAGGCAGAGATTTGAAGGGAGATGGAGAAGCAGGAGGTGACTGGGGTGCAGCTCTGGGCTTAGCACTAGGGGTGGTGGCCAAAGCCCAGTAGGGTCAGTGAGTCCCCAACCAGTGCTGGGTGGGCATGCTGAGCATCCAAGGCAAGCTGGACCTTACTGGGGTGCTCTCCGGGTTCCCTGGGCTGGCGTAGAAAGGGTCACCTTGCAGGGAGTGTGCTGGCCACCAGATCGAGGCCCCGCAGCCGGTAAAGTGAAGTCTCTGAATTTGGTATTGACCTACCCAGACCCCAGTCAATGGCAGAAGTGACAATTCAGACTTTGGGGAGTATTGTGGTAGAGCAAACTGACCACAGGACTATCCAGAGCTGCATTTAGAATAGCAAGCTTTTCTTTAATTAACTTCTTAACTTGCTATTTATTATTTTGCAGTATTAGGAGTTAAATTTAGGGCTTTGCACAGGTAAGTCTAATCCTCAACTACTGAATTATATTCACAGCCTTCTTTTATTGTATATTCTTAATTTTTTTAAAAAAATTTTTGAGATAGAATCTTCCTAAGTTTCCTAGGCTGGCCTTGAACTTGTGATCCTCCTGCTTCAGCCTCCCCAGTGGTTGGATTTATAAGTCCTTGCCACCAGAGGCACATCTCCAGGCCTGCTGCTTTTTAGCCTTGAGAACTTTTTTAGCTCTGGTGATTCTTGGCAAAGGAAAACCACATCTCATAGAGAGCAAGTTAAGTCCAAGATTGCTGAGCAGACATGGAGGGCCTCTGCAATGACCCCTCCTGGCATCTGCGGCCTTTGGTGGCTGGTAGTAGGGAGCCCTGTGTCCCTCTGCACCTGTCCAGGAAGACACTTCGAGCCCTGGTACTTGTCAAGCTGCATCCTTCCGACTGCTTTCTGCACGTTTGCTGATGGGGTGTGTGCTGGCTCCAGACAGCAGCTGTTCTTGTGCTGGAAATAGCGCAGATCTTGCTGAAGGGGCTGTCACCTTTGGGAGAGAAGGGGGCTGCTTACTGACAAAGTCCCCGGGGAGCCATGGTTGTCAGAATTGGGAAAAGGAATGCACCGAAGTGATGAAGACCTTGGGTGCCCAGAAGCCTGAGGGTTTTTTTTTTTCTTTCTTTCTTTCTTTTTTTTTTTTTTTTTTCCTGGTATAATTTACTAGCCAGACGACCTTGGGAAGACGGCCTCGCTGATTGCAGCCTGAATTTCAAGAATGTCTCATTGAGCTGCTAAGAGAATGAAGCAAGACAGTTTAAGGGTCTAGGAGCAGGCTGCCTCACACAGCTGGGCAGGATGGCAATCAGGTGGGGCTGAAACCCAGCCCACTGTCACTCCAGTGAGCCATGCTGCTGGCATGCGGCTTAACTAATGGGGTTGGAGGGCTTTATAATTTTGTTTGCACAGAGGTGCCACATGGACTAGCTGTGTTTCTAGTAGGGTGGAATCCCACCGCAGTTCTCTCACAATGCCTCAGGCAGGACAGAACAAAAGGGTCCAGACTGACAGGCTGTGGCAGCTTCCCTTCCTCCTGCCCCTACCAACTGCATGCTTATATGGCACAAGGAACTTCCTGTGGGTTCTGGGTTCTTAGATACCATCAGAGTCTGCAGTTGAGTGGCGCGTGATTACAAAGAGAATGCTGTTGGTTACCTGGTAACCATTGGTTACCCGGGCCTAGAGTTTTGTGACCATCCCGATACCCTGGGAAGGGGATGCAGCCCTGGACAGACTGAGGAGGGAAGAAGCAAGGGAGCCTTTGTGGATGGGCTCATAAGGAAAGGCTGGGTGGAGCAGATTAGAGGCCCTGTGTGGCCTCTCAGCTGGCCAGCTCTGACCTGCTGAGAGGGGTCTCAGCACGAAAAGCTAGAGCCCTCCTGTGGGTGAGAGAAGGAAAGTCACACCCAGCCACCAGGACCCTCCAGCCTTTGTTTGTCTTCTTATAATGGAGATTGTCACCTGATGACTAGGCAGTTAGAGCTGACCATCCCACAAGGTTCCCTAGGGCACAGGGACAGAGACAGGATGGACGCAGCCTGGAGCCAGCTTTGGATCTGACTTTTGGAAGTCAAATGGTGTTGGAGAGGAGCTAGGCTTCTGACACGGCTCTTAGGCTATTTATACCTGTAGATGCCAATTGCGGTGCCAGGTCCCTCTCCTTTGAGCTGAGTAGAGATAGTGTTTCCGGACTGGAAAGAAGAGCCGGTGACTCACTTGCTTACAAAGCCTGGGGACTTTGAGAAGGTGGAGGGACACTTTGGTCAGATTCCCCACGCACACGTGAAGTCGCAGGTATTTATAGGGAGGTCTGTAACTTAAAAGCAAAGAACATACATCAGCAATTTTCAATAGCAAAAGAATCCTAACTCCATTGCAGGAAACAACATAGAAAAGGCAATTTGAAAGTTATCCCCATCCCATGACTCTGAGAGGTCTCAGTAACATCTCATCACAGGCCATCCCTCCCCTGGGCACTCTCACGCTCATGCGCAATTCTTTCTGCAGGTCACGGCTTGTTCTTGCATGTTACACCTGTCACTCTCATGTGGGGTTCTTCTGCCACACAAAAGGATGTGAGCAACCCTTCCATGGATTCAGAGCACTCCCAGTTTGCACAGCTTCCCCCAGATGCACCCTTCAGACTTCCCGCCACAGGCAGAATCTTGGGGTTCCCAGTGTGACAGTGCTCCCTGAAATGCTGTGTCGTCAAACGTGTGTCATTGGTAGAGATCAGGCAGGAAGGGCACACACCCAAGAGCAGAGCCCAGCATGGGTGGGAGAAAGAAGCAGGGATCGCTGATTTCCTTTTCCTGACTGCAAAGCTGAGGCTTCAGACACAGTCGGCGAGCAGCTTGGATGACTTGGCCAAGGGTGTTTCAGGGGCCTAGGATTTGTGTTCATTGGAAATGGTAAGATATAAATATGCAAATGCCTGTCAGGAGGGAAGGGCTTTTATACTCACTAGTTCCTGGAAAAAAGGGCGCAGCTCACCACACTGGGCTGATGAGAAGCAGCTCCAGGCCAGTTGGGAGGCAGCAGAAACATGGTGGCAGTGTAGACAAGTGGCCCGAGGGCAGGAACTGGCAAGACAGGGTATGCAGTTTTAGAATTAGCCTGCTGGAATATTTTCTTCAGGTTCTATGGTATAGGGACTGGTCAAGGTTGCCTATACCTGGCCCTAGGGTGGTTAGGGCCAAGGAAGGATGGCACAGAGTGTGGAAGCTGGAGAAAGAAGGATCTGAAATGGCTGTTTTGGTTGAGTGCCATGGCAGAGGCACTCCTAGGCTAGTCTGTCACAGTCTCTAGGAACCATGGAAGGGATACTCCCTGTAGGGTAGGCAGGGCCCAGGGGTCAAGGCCTCAGAAACATTATTTTTGAGATAGGATCTCACTCTGTAGCCCTGGCTGGCCTGGAACTCACAGAGATCAGCCTCCCTCTGCCTCCCTCATGCTAGGATTAGAGGGGTGTGCCGCCATGCCCAGCAGCAACACAGTCTTCATACCTGTAGTGCTTAGCTGAGGCAGGGTGATCAAGGACATCTAACACCCAGGCAGGACTTGGCATGGGCTGCAGCCGTGGGGAGGCGGAAGGAGGTTTAGTGAGCTCAGCAGAAGGGAGCGTCACTAGAACAGATGGCAGAGAAGCTTCTGTGTTATTCATCCCTGACTCAGCTCTGCTATCAACCAGCTGAGTGGAGGGAAGCAAGTGTCACCCTCCCTGGGTCCCCCTGTGGCATCTGCTGGCAGCACTTGCCCTTCAATGGCAGGGCAGTGGGGACGAGCACTTCTTCCACTTCCTGTGTGTTAGGCTTTCCCGGGAATGTCAACAGTGTCATGGTTGTGGCTCACGTAGCATTCAGCCTTTATAGACTGGAGCTGAGGCTGGAAATGACAAGGCTAAAATGGCTATGTTGGTTCATTCACACTACTGAAAGAGAATGCAGAGACTGGGGTGCTATAAACAATGGAAATTTATTTCTAGAGATTTGACTGAGAGTCCAAACTTCAAAGGAAGATCTGCTTCCTGGTTCATAGACATGCCTGCTCCCCATATCCTCATGGTAGAGGGGACAAAGTGACTTCTCAGTTCTGTTTTATAAGGAATTTTACAAGGGCTCTACCTTATAAATATAGGATGGAAAAAACAACTCATCTGATCCTATTGCCTCCTAATCCCTTCATCTCAGGGTTTGGGATTTCAACGTATGGATTCTGGAGGGCCACAAGCACTCAGATTATAGCAGTGGCTAATAAGGGATGTGAGCCCAGCTCTGAAAACCTCTCAACCTAAGAACCCCTAGACACATGGCACAAGATCATTTAGAATTGCTTGGTTGCCTGTATGAGTGATTTTGGAGATTCAGGAGAAAGGAGGACCAGATAAAGGCTGGAGTGGAAAAGGAAGGATGGTTGGGTGGAGGAGAGGGCGGGCTGGCTGGTCAGATGTAAGATGTGCTACCTTAGTTCAAACTAGGAGAGAAAAGAGACAGAAAGGGGGAAGTTTCCCAGTGGCTTGTAAAGTCGTGTCTACAAGTCTCCAGCTCCCTGAAGACTCTGGACCAGTGGTTTCCAACCTTCCTAATGCTGCGACCCTTTAATATGGGTCTTCATGTTGTGGTGACCCCCAACCATAAAATTATTTTTGTTACTACTTCATAACTGTAATTTTGCTACTGTTAAGAATCATAATGTAAATAATCTGATATGCAGGATATCTGATAATCTGATATCAGACCCCCAAATGCGTCATCACCCACAGGTTGAGAACTGCTGCTCTAGACTTAATTATCTTGACAACATTTGTATCTGGGGTTTTTCTGAGCAGCAGTCTTGGATGGTGACTTCACTCAGCCCTCGGCCCCAATGGCTTAGTTGACACCTGCAGGCAGGGTCTGGTTGCAAACGAGACTGCTTGTTGCAAGACATCAGACCTTACTTTCCACTGTGACTGGAAAACTACATGAGTCAGAGCCAAGGTCATGGGCTTGTCTGGTGGCCCCAAGCTGACCCCTTGTCCTTAGCTGCAGATAACAGAATGCTTGTCAGGTACTTACAGGAGAAAGGGATTTCCTAAGGGCACTCCCAGCTCAGAATCTTTGAGAAAAATGAGTAAGTGGCTGAATTAGTCAGGGTTATCTAGTGGAACAATGAAATACAGAGTGAGTATAGTGAAAAATGAATATATAGAAAATATAAAAGGGGATTTCTTGGAGTGGCTTACAAGCTGTGATCCAGCTAGTCCAACAATGATTGTCTACTGACAAACAGTCCAAGAATCCAGTAGTTGTTCAGTCCATGAGACTGGATGTCTTAGCTGCTCTTCAGTATACCTCAGAATCATGAAGAAGTAGGCTCTAAGGCTAGTGAAGGAATGGACTGCCTGTGAGAGTAAGGGTAAGCAGGCAGAGATTAAAAGCTTCTTTCTTCCACACCCTTTACCAGATCCATATACCAGGTCCTAGTTAGGGTTACCATTGGTATGATGAAACACCAAGTGCTGGGTGGTGGTGCCTTAAGTCCCAGCACTCAGGAGGCAGAGGCAGGCAGATCTCCGATTTCAAGGACAGCCTGGTCTACAGGGTGAGTTCCAGGACACAGAGAAACCCTGTTTCATAAAAAAAAAACCAAAGCAAACAAAAACAAAATAAAACAAAACCAAAAGAAAGAAAGGAAGAAAGAAAGAAAGAAAAAGAAAGAAAGAA
>CABHPQ010174396.1:73195-87613 GCA_902168405.1 Peromyscus aztecus
GAGAGAGAGAACACAATGACCAAAAGCAAATTGGGGAGGAAATGATTTATTTGGTTTATACTTCCACATTGTAGTTCATCACTGAAGGAAGTCAGGACAGGAATTCAAGCACAGCTGGAACCTGGAGGCAAGGAGCTGATACAGAGGCCATGAAGGTGTGCTTCTTGCTGGCTTGCTACTTTTCATGATAGACCTGCATAAGAGTGATTACCAATAACTACACAACACAGTCAATACTAGGCTACCTTGAAATCTACTTTGCCACTTCCATTAACCCCAAACTCTTCAATTTAACCCCAGTCAGATATTTTTGGACATGGGCAGAAAGCAGCCACATTCTTCTCCAAAATATCATAAGAACAGTTTCTAGGCCATTTACTAATATTCTTATCCTCTGAAACCTCTTGAGCCCAACCATCATAATCTATATCACTCCCAGCACCACTATCATCCATGTTCCTACAAGGATGGCCCAGGAAACCCCACTTACAGTGTTCAATAGCTTTTCTACTCCAGTCATCCAAATCTTCCATATTCCCACAACAGACATCATGGCCAGGCCTGTCACAGCAACACCCCACTCCTGGTACCAATTTCTGTCTTAGTCACTGTTCTGTTGCTTTGAAGAGGCTCTATGACCAGGGCAGCTCTTATAAAAGAAAGCATTTAATTGGATTTAGTCCATTATCATCATGGTGGGGAGCATGGTGGCGTGCAGACAGCCACTGAAGCAGCAGCTGAGAACTACAACCTGATCCATAGGTAGAGAGACAGACAGAGACAGAGAGAGACAGAGACAGAGACAGACTCTGGGCTTGGCTTTTGTGGTGGTTTGAATAAGAATGTCCCCCCATAGGCTCATATATTTGAATGCTTTGTCACCAGGAAATGACACTATTGGAAAGAATTAGGAGGCATGGCCTTGTTGGAGGAAGCGTGTCACTGGGGTGGGCTTTGAGGTTTCAAAATCTCATGCCAAGCCCAGATTCAGTCTGTCTGTTGGTCTGTCTGTCTCTCTCTGCCTATGAATCAGGATGTAGCTCTCAGCTACTGCTCCAGCAACTGCTTGCATGCTCCCCACTATGATGATAATGAACTAAACCTCTGCAAGTGTAAGCAAGTTCCCAATTAAACACTGTATTTTATGAGCTGCCTTGGTTATGGTGTCTCCTCACAGCAGTAGAACAGTGACTAAGACGGGTCCAGATTGAAGGTGGATATTCCCACCTCAGAAGATTCAGACTGAAAGTGAATCTTCCCACCTCAAATGATGTGATTAAGAAAAATCTCCCACAGGTATACCCAGCCACTTGGATTTTAGTTAATTTCAGATGTAGTCAGGTTGACAACCAAGAATAGCCATCACACTGAGCAATAACATTGTGAAATGCCGTCATACAAGCTGTTGCCATGACCGTGGTTTTGGAGAATCATGCCACCTCTGTCTGCCCCGTGTTCCTTTTCATGCTTTTCAAGGAGCAGCTTGGAATTGGTCTCGTGAATGTGTTTCTGATTGGTTGGACCTAAATTGTTTCCAGAGCCTTAGCCTCAAAGGAGTCTGGGAAATGTAGTCTTTAGCATGCCTGTTTCTGTAGTTCAAATGGTAGAGAAATAACAAGGACATAATCCCTGCATTTGAGATGTTCTCCATTTGGAAGGGCCATAGACAAGAGGCAGATTATGATAATATGAAATTATTTGTTGTAATTAAGATACAGAGTGTAGAGCCCAGGGCTAGGGACCACATGAGAGCTCCCAAAGGTCTACACCTAGGCCTTTGACCTAGGTTCTGAAACTGAGTTTGCTGAGCAAGAGAGACAGAGAAAGGAGTTCAGAAACAAGAGGGAAACAGAGGGAGAGAGAGTTTGATATTACGGAGATCCACAATTTCCAGTTCTTAGGAACACTGCCTAATTCTTTCATGACATAAAGATACAGAGCCAGTTGATTTTGGAAATAGGAGACAATTGATTGTACAGAATATTTTTTGTTTCTTTTTGTGGTCTTGAGCATGTTAGGCAAGCACTCTACTCGCCAGCCCATGTTTTATGATTTTTAAATCAGCGCACTCATGTCTGTAGCATTGGCTTGGCAATGGGGTACCTGTGTGGTACCTGCTGCTGAGACAAGCTCCAAGGATACTTGCATTCCCAGCACTTGGTTCTGGCTCTGTGATGGCTCTCGGTGCCTCTTCCACTTCTGGTTCTTGAGGGTACTTGTCAAGAGACCACTGACCCCACGGTTAGTGTGCAGGCCCTACAGTCTTCTTGATTCATGGCCTAGGTGGTCTTGGGATTCCACACTCCTGGTTCCATATGCCCCAGCTGCAGAACCACCTTGGGAGTGGGAGAGGCCCTTTAGGAAAGGATCACCTGGCTTTGGCCCAGGAAGGTGACACTTTATTCCAGGGCTGTGGGTACACCAGCTGTTTGGGTAAGCAGATGGGGCAAGAGCAGCCATGTCTCAGAGACAGCACTGTATGCGCATGAGCACTAAGGGAGCAGATGGGGATGGAAATGCTTTGTGAATGGAGAAATCTGTGGCAATCTCAACTATGCCCGTGGCTGTGTTGTGGGACATTGTCCTAAGAGTGAGAGAAAGGCAAAAGGGGCAGGAAAGGATGGGACAGCTCACTGCCTGCCTCCCAGATTGACTGCTGGGTGCTGCCAATCTCCTGCTCTGTCTGATCAGAGCGCACAGAGCCTGCCCCTGTCTCCTCCTGCACAGCCTTGCAATGAAATCTGTACCTGCCTTTCAATGTTGGCTAAAGTGGGTTTTGTTCCTGTACATGCTTACAGTGCAGTGTGGTTGCTCCCACCTAGAGCCAGCCTCCTCCTGGGTCCTGTGATGGGGTGGGTTGGTTTGCTTTCTTTGTTGGACTAGGATGAGCTCCTTCTCTCAGAAGGACCCTTGGTAGGTTCTAGAAAAGCCGGTCTGTTTCTCTGTATAATTTTTGTCTCTGTTGCTTCTCAGGTACTTTGAATTTTACAAGGGGCCTTTAGAATTTAACTCCACGAGATGCCTGGAGCTGAGGCAGGAGATCCTGGAGGTGAAGGTGCTGTCCATGTGAGTGTGCCTGGGCTAGAAGTGGGTACACTTGGCATGTGGAGGTGGGGTGGGTGGGTAGACCCCAGAACCGAAGGAAACAAGAAACACAAGGTAGATGTTATAACCTGGGAATTAGATCTTTCGCTGGTGTTAGAAAGCCCTGGGAGCTGTTTTATAACAATGACCAGGTTTGCCAGGTTGCCTCTGTTGACTGGGTGTGAAAGTCTTCAGCTCAGTTACCAGCCTCCCACGATTATCATTGCGGGGCTCCTGTTGAGTAGAAATCCAAGAGGCCCGGGAGTGCCTGACCTGGAATTCAGCATTTTGTACTGTTGGGTTAAGCCTTGTCCACTTGGTGTTGTTACTTACAATTTTAATTTCTTTGAAAGTTTTGATTTGTTAATTATTTAAGCGATACAAAATCCAAGTTTTGCAAATGGTATGTGGTGATATCTCTCTCACACAGACATCAAGTTCTAGTTCCTGAAAGCCCAGTATATCCTTCCAGATCATCGGTGCATAACAACAGCTCTGTGTGGAGATTCCTTCAACACACCTTTATAGAAACGGCAGAGGAGCACCCCCTACTCCATCCCATTCCACAGTCCATCACCCACAGTGCTCCTACAGCCAGTGGAAGGAAGGCCTGAGCCTCATAGCTGGATATTCACTTGAGTCTTCTCTCTCTTGTTATGACTCCCAGGAATCCAGCAGACCTACCTAGAGGGATCTGGATGATAGTAGTTACGTCAGGGTCTGAATTTATTTAGAAACAATTATATCTGGACATGGACAAAATAAAATTTATACAGAGGTAATGTTGGATGCTTCTATGGACTCATAGCCCCCTGACATGATTCCAAGGACTCTGACCATGACTAGCAGCTAGAAAGCCAGGTAGTGTGGGTCATGGAGAAAGTATAAGCTTTGGATTCAGGCAAACCTGGGACTGAAAGCTGATTCTGGGTCTTGCCCAGCTCTGATTACCAGGCAAATTACTTAATTTCTCTGAGCCTTTCCTAACTTATAAAATGGAGGTGGCATTGCCTATTTCTTAGGCATTGCTGCTGACTAGTGGAAATAGTTTATGAAATAGATAGCAGGCATCAACTAGGGGGTTGGGAGTGGCACTGGCACTCAGTAGGTATGAGTACTCCACCATAGTCAGACGTTTCTCTCCTGCTCGCCAGTTCCCGAATAACCACTCAGAGGCTTAATATTAATTATAAATGCTTGGCCAGTAGCTCAGGCTTATTATTAACTAGCTCTTACTTTTAAATTAACCCATAATTGTTATCTATGTTTAGCCATGTGGCTTGGTACCTTTTCTCAATATGGCATTCTCATCTTGCTTCCTCTGCGCCTGGCTGGTAACACCTGACTCCGCTCTTCCTCTTCCCAGCATTCTTAGTTTATTTGCCTCACCTATACTTCCTGCCTGGCTACTGGCCTATCCACGTTTTGTTAAACCAATTCAAGTGACAAATCTTTACAGTGTACAAGAGGATTATTCCCCAGCACTCCACTCTCTTTCCTTCCATTTGTTTTTCTATGGCAACAGCAGTTTTTCTTAGTTACACACAGACTCTGTGTCAGTGAGCTTTCCACCACTATAGTGTGCATGAGGTAATAACTTGGAGGTGAGCAGGCCCATTGTTTTGGCGCTGTGTTGAGGCAGCCTGCCATCCCAGGGAGCAGGAGGGAGAAGAAAGCTGCTGTGTTCATGACCAAGCAGAAAGAGAAAGAGACCAGGTTCCCACCAGCACCTTCAAGGGCCAGTCCCAATGACCTTATCTCCTAAATATCCCACAACTTCTCAATAGCATCACCATGAGAAACAGCCTTCAACACATAGGCCTTTAGGAGACATGTAAGGTCCAAACTAGCAGATTCCATATGCAGCTGCTGGAAGTCCCAAGAGTGAGGCCTTGAGATAGCCCAGCTGGATTATCTGTATGGGTTATGGCCCCATATTGATCAGATAATTGTGTCCTTTCTAGAGATGGATAAAGACTATCTCCTGTTGTCTGTTTTGCCCTGGGCTGAGCACACACCACCTTTGGTCCCAGCTCTCAGGGGAGTCCACAGCCCGGGGGAGGGGATCTGACATGAGTAACTCTTAGGAGACAAACTCTTAGGGTAATGGGGAACTTGACCTAGGGTGGGTGATGCCAGCCAAGGGTTTGCTGAGGAAAGGCGGAGAGAGTTCTGGGGTGATAGTTGTTAACTAGACCAAGAAGATCCCAAATGGAACAGCTGGTATGAGACCTTGAGACAGGAAGGGCCCTGCTGGACCCTGGCTCTGCAGGACTAGAGCAGCTTGTGGGTCAGCATGTGAGGGAAAAACAGAAGCTGTGGCACCAGAGAAGTCACGGTGCACCTATATCTTTTTCTGAGGACCGTGAGACCCTATGGACAGTATTTTAGGCAGTACATAGGTGTATGGCCTTATAGATGTTTTGGAATGCTTCCTAGGAGTTACATGGCAACGCCTACCCAAGCCTCAGTTGGTAGCTAAATTCAGAAGCAGAAGGCCCTTGCTTATCTTCTCTCAGAATTAAAATATTTGAGGCCTTTACATGTTTGACTGGGATCCTAGAGAACTCTTGTTGGCAGTGTTTCTCAGAGTTTTCAAAGGAAAGACAGTTAACTTTTAAATTAGAAAATATAATTTATCCATGGATTGCTTCAAGGTCTAGACAGGAAGTGCAGAGAAAGCACATAACCTGGCTGTCTTCATAACTTCCCACCCTTCTACCTAATTTTCTATATGATGTTGTTGATTCCTACATCAGTTTTCTGGGGCCATCACCACAAAATTCCATTATCAAGTCATTTAGTTTCTCTTTTCTTTTCTTTTCTTTTTTTTTTCTTTTCTTTTCTTTTCCTTTTCTTTTCTTTTCTTCTCTTCTCTTCTCTTTTCTTTTTTTTTTCTTTTCTTGTGTGTGTGTGCACGCACATTGGAGGCTAGGTGTTGATGTCAAGAAGTGAGTCAGGAGACTTGTATGTGGGCTGCTATCACTGTTAGTCCTTGAAAGTTGGGCACCCACCTGGGTGGTGTTTCCTGTAGTCCTTGAAAGTGGCTGAGGGAGATAATCTGATTCCAGAGAAAGCCTTTCCTGAGGCTGTTCTCCAAATACCTGGAATGTGTATGTCCAGAGAGTGATCAGTCTACACTGTTAGTTCTTCTTAGGGGAATCAATAGGAAAAACTATGAAGGCACACATGATTTTCATAACAGAATACAGCTGATATATAACAAGCCAAGTAACACCAAAAACTCCTTGGGATTTGGCTTCCTCTGGAGGAATTCCCTGATCCCTCCAGGTAGTGACTTTGCCATAACCAGCTGAGTTCTTATGATATATTCCTGCGGCCTGCAGCATCTGGGTACTTGAGTTGTGGAAGTATAAGAAGGAGTAAAGACAATACTAAGTCATTCACAGGGTATCGATTGTGTGAGTCTGTGGTGTGTCAGGGAACAAGCCCAGTGCCTCCCTTCCTGAATTCCCAAACTGAGGGTTTGTGGATCCTCCATGGGAGAGATCAGAGAGCTCAGAGACCGGCTTCGAAGTCCAGGTAGTCCTGATATTATCTGGGCCCTCTTGGATTTTGCTGAGCTCCAGCCTCGTCCCACAACTTGCATCACAGCAGGACTGACCTAAATAATAAGGAAAAGGTCAAATCCCATCTGTGGATGGAGGCAGCTGGGTGGATGTACACATATCCCTTCAGGCACACAGAGTGTCAGCAGGCATTTTGTCTGAGGACACAAGGAGATGTGTGATTCCTGTAGGAGTAATTTTGATCCAAAAATCTCTCAAATCAATGGTAAAAATCAGCCAGCCAGAAAACCCCCCACAGGGAAAGTGCCCTGTTTCCTGACAGTGTCCGAAATAAGGAGAATCCCTCTGATTGTCATGAGAATGTCAGTTGCTGATCCTTGTTCAAATTATTTATGTTTGATTCCAGTCATTTGAGCATCTCTGTTTTCACAGTTAAGCCTCCAGTTGCTGCCATGTTCACACCCACACGGGGGTATTGTTTGAGAAGTCCTGTGCCAGCCTCCCAGGCTTCCTTCTCAACCCTGCTGGGCTGGACTTGGTGCAGAGTCCACCAATGAGGCCAAACAGAGTGGCGTGGAGCCATGGCCCCTGGCAGAAAGCCCCACTCTCTGAACTGGGAGGTCCTTCATGCCTCTCGAAGCTCAGGTCCAGAAGGCTTTCAAAAGTCTGTGTGTTCTGCCAGGTCAAGGTTCAGTGAAGTCAGGCCCTGAACTCAGGGATCTCGGACACTGTGTGGACTCAGCGTGTACTTGTGCAATGAACAAGTGGGTGGAGAAAGCGGATGAGAACGGAGTGCAAACGCAGCAATAGGCCCTGAAAGACAAGGAGGAACTAAGGGAGGGCAGCGAGATTATCATTGTGATGAGGTAAATCACAAAAGCTTATAGTACTAAAAATCCGGGGCCAACCCAGACTTCTCACCCTAGCTCCATTCTGTGGTGATGTATTACGTACCCCCAATATAACTTGCCTGGGGATCAGAGGACAAAGCCAGCCACTATATTAAACATAGAGGTCAGGCAGTGGTAGCACACACCTTTAATCCTAGCATTCTGGAGGCAGAGATCCATTTGGATCTCTGTGAGTTCAAGGCCACACTGGGAACAGAGCCAGGCATGGTGACACACACCCTTTTTTTTTTTCTTCTTCGAGACAGGGTTTCTCTGTGTAGCTTTGCGCCTTTCCTGGAACTCACTCTGTAGCCCAGGCTGGCCTCGAACTCACAGAGATCCGCCTGCCTCTGCCTCCCGAGTGCTGGGATTAAAGGCGTGCGCCACCACCGCCTGGCGACACACACCTTTAATCCCAGGACCAGGAAGGAAGTAAGATGGCAGGGCACAGAAAAGTATATAAAGCATGAGTAAATAGGAAGTCTCTCTCTTGAGGCTGAGAATTTCATAGAGGTAAGCTAGTGGCTGGCTGTTCTGCTTCTCTGACCTTTCAACATCTGGCTCCGGGTTTTCTAGTTATAAGACTGTTTAGCAATTTGTGTTACATCATTCCCTTGGTTTCTCAGCTGTTTCTTCTGTGTTACACCACTACCCTCCTCAGTAATGTACGCCTGTTGGTGGGGATCACCCCTCTTCCCCAACCATGTTCATAGATCTTCAACTTTGGTAGGTGAGAACACCACCTCCTTCCCTCAGGCCCAAAGCCCTCTTCATATTTCCTCAGTTTAAGGGTGCTGTGGTTTGGGATGTGGTTTGCACCCAAGGGTTATGTGCCAGAGACTTGAGATGGTGGACTTTTAAGAAGTGAGGCCTAGAGGGAGGCAATTAGATCATTGGGGGCATCACCCTTAGAAGAGATTAAAGATGGTCTCACAGAATGAGTGACTTTCCTCAAGACTAGGTTGCAGGGCTGGAGAGATGGCTCAATTGGTAACACCACACAAGCATGAAGGCTTAGTTCACATGTCCAGCACTCATAAAAGCTAGGTGTGATGGTGTGCACCTGTAACCTCAGTGCTAGAGGGGCGGGTCAGGAAGCTCCCTGGATCTCCTTGGACTGACTATCCGAATTGGTGAGCTCCAGGTCCAGTGAGAGACCCTGTCCCCAAAAATGAGGTGGAGTGTGACTGAGGAAGACAGCTGACTTCTGGTCTCCACACACACATATGCCTGTGCATCTGAATGCACACATGCACACACACACACACACACACACACACACACACACACACACACACACAGATATTACCTTGTTATAAAAGATTAAATCTGCCTTTTAACTCTCTTAAGCTTTCTGCCTTGTCCTGTGACATCATTTGATGCCCTCTCCAGAGGCTAAGCTAATGGGACCATCTGATCTGGAACTTTCAGTTTCTAAAACTATGAACTGAATAGATCTTTCCCTTTTTAAGTACTCAGCCTCGAGTATTTTGTTTTAATGACAGAAAACAAACTAATCCAAGCTACACTGTTTAGCTCTAGCTCTTCCATGGACGGGTTCCCTAAGTGATCTGTTTCTTTGATCAACTACAGACAGTCTCCAGACCCTGCACCACAAAAGACAAGATTGTTAAGATTACGTCTTCCCTTTAAGGTTGGAATCACCTCTGTTTAGAACCCAGCAACGATTCACGTTTTTCTCCTTACTCCTGCCCATTCTCAAGTCAAGTCCCAGAAAGCAGTAGGTGAGAGGGGAGGATTCGGGTCCTTTCCTGTCTAAATGATCTCTTTCTGTCTCTCCCTCCCTCCCTCCTTCTCCCTACTCTCACTTTCTAGTTCTTTCTCTGTGTGTGGGTATGGATATCTGATGTCTTCTTCAATTGCTCTCCCCCTCATCTCTTTGATGAGATCTCTGTGCATCTTTTAATTTCATCATTTCTCTTTTCACCCTCTGCTTCTCCATCCTGGTAAAATTCCTTAAAGTCATCTCCCAGTTCCTTTAGCACTCTCTCTTGCCCAGAGCCTGGGCTTTGTTCTTAGAGCACCCTCGCCTCACTGTCAAGGATGTGGCATTGTCCTGGATATCTTTGGGGACATCTAGGATGTCTTTTTGGCCTCTTGTTTTGCAGTAGTTTTCTCTGTGGCCATTTTGCCTGACAGATTATCTTGTTCTTTTCTCTCCAGGTAGGTTCAGTTACCCTTGGTTGCACGATCATATTCACACTGAAAACATTTAAAAGCTGGTAGGGGTTCTGTGTCTGAAGATGTTTGGGACGGTGCTGCAGGATGCTCGTTTTTAACTGGGGGTGCTATGGGCTTTAGAAGGGAAGGACTGTCTGGTGTCCCTACTTTGTTCCCTTCGTCTGACACCAAATGTTTGGTTGGGGGAGCTGCAGGGTGTGGATCGGACTGGATGGTTTTGTTTTTTTGTTTTGCTTTCTCTTCAGTTCTGGAGGGGGAGGTCGGTCTACCCCGAGACCTCATGCAGACTAGGTCTGTACTCTAACATTGATCTCCAGCCACGCCTTGATGGCTCATGGTCACTTACAACTGATTCTCGTCTTTAGGGCCATGCCCCTGCCCACTGCTCCTGGTTTTTAGAATTTTTGGAGGAGACCTTGTCGTCCTGTCCTTGACTCAGCCCCTCTTTTTTCTGTGGGCCTGTTGAGAATTCTCTTCCACAGAGACACCCTCCCTGTCACTCTGTAGTGACTGGCAACTTCTAGATGCTGTCTCAAGGGAGTCTGGGACAGAATATTATAAAACTTGACGCTCTGAGACCTGATGTCAGGGCTAAGGAACGGCTCAGTCAGCGAAGTGCCTGCCTTGCAAGCACGAGGAGGGGAGCACTAGCATTTAGAAAGCCAGGTTTGGTGGTGCACATTTGCAATCCCAGTGCCGCAGAGGCAGAGACGGAATGTCCCTGGAGCTTGCTGGCAGCTACACTAGCCTAATCAATGAGTTCTAGGTCAAGGAGAGACCCTGTCTCATATACACACACACTACAAAATGAGAAAAAGATACATAGCACCTAAGAATGATGGAATAATGCCCAGGTTATCCTCCGATGCACGCGCACGCGTGCACACACACACGTGTACACACACACACACGTGTACACACATGTGTACACACGCGTGTACACACACACACACACACAGCCCTCAGGTTCCATAGGATTTCCTTTTTTAGTCTTTTTGAGACAGGATCTTGCTAGGTAGTCCAACTTGGCCTCAAATCTGAAGTCCCCTTATAGCAGCCTTCCAAGTGCTGAGATAGCAAGCATGTGTGACCACAACACTCAGTTCCATCATTTTTGGTTTTGATTTAGTTTATTTATTTATTTATTCATTCATTCATTCATTCATTCAACAAACCAACCACATTTATCAAGTATCTACATTTGCCGGTACCGAAACTTTATCAGAATGTACTATTATAAATGTGTACCAATAAATTTATAATTTACATACTAATTCTTTTGTGGGTTTCAGTGCAAGGGAGAATCACTTCTCTTTAGACATTGTTCCCTTCCCTGAGGGGGCTTGGGAACAGCCAGCATCGTAAGGCCTGGAGGTGTTCAGAGAGGCTCATCTCTCTTCTCCTCCTGACCTACACTTGAAAAGGGGGTGCTATGATCATGAGCCTGTGCTGTGCGCAGTGCATGGCTTGGGCAGACGTCCGATTTGGAAGTGGTCTTGTTTCATTTATAGACTGTGGTTTCTAAGAGGACGGTGCTAGCCTTTGAGGGGAAGCACATAGGAAAGGTCTACTTGCTGGAGGTGAGAGTAGTTAAAATGTGGAGTGACTAAGAATGTAGGTTTTTAGTGAGTGTGTGTGGGAGTGTGGGGTTTTTGTTGTTGTTGTTACAGGGTCCCATTTTGTAGTGCAGGCTGGCCTCAGGCTCACTGTGTAGCCCAGGCTGGTTTTGAATGCATAGTCTTCCTGCCTCTGTCTCCTGAGCGTTGGGGTTAGAGGTGTGCACTGCCATAGCTGAACGTGGGAGATTCCTAGAAACAGGAAAACACAGCACCCGTGCAGGGCCACACCAGGTAGGGTAGGGTGGAGTTCCATGTCCGCCAGAGGCAAGAGTGAGGGGCAAGCCTGGGTGAGGTCTTTGGGAGGTAGGCTTAGGATCAGCTAGCTTGAATAATTTGGGCTGGCTCTAAGGCTCAGGTCTGATGCCTAATCCAGGCAAGATTAAGGTAGGGGACAGTGGCTGGCTGAGGGATGGCTGGCTCCGCACAGTTTGCACACGAAGGGCAGCTCTTGGGTTTCTGCGCTTCCCTCAGGAATGAACCTCACATCAAGGATAAGGAGAGCAGCCTACCGGCCGCTGATATGGCGTACAGGGGCTGGGGAGGGGAGGGCCTTTGGAAACAGAGCCGACACATGGTGCGACCCTGCCCTTCTCATCTCTGCCCACTGCTCCCACAGGGTGAAGCAGTCTGAGCTGTTTGACAGGTGGAAGAGCCTCCAGATATGCAAGTGGGCAATGGACACCTCTGAAGCCAACCTGTTCAAGTATGCATTGTCGTCTGCCCGCCTACCGCGTGGCATGGGTCCCCACTGCCACCTCTTCAAATATCCATCATCTGTAACACCTGGTTCTCAGTGGGCATCCGCCTGGAGCTGGCCCCAAGGGCCTTAGGAATATGAGCAAGGCCGGCACCCGCTCAGCCAATGGCCCTCATGCTTTGCTGTGGTCCTTGCCGTGTGTAGCCTTACAAGGTTGGGGCTGTCATGTCTCGCTCAGGCTGGTGTACACTAAGGCTCCTAGGAGGGAGGTACTCACTAAAGATCTCTCCATAGTCCTTACAGTCTCACTGCCCCACCTCCCCATCCTGGGACAGCGGCTCTACCCACCTTCTTGGAGGCCCCATGTCCATCATGCTTCTGCCTGATTCTGAGCCTGGCCGTTGATTTTTTAAATTGCTCTCTGACCACAATGAACAGATAGTAAGCTCCGGAAGAGGCAGTAGCTGTATTTCCAGGCTCTCACGGGAACAGATGAGAGACATCCATACCTGCTTGTTTGTTAATGATGAGCTTTGGAGTTTTCTCCATTGCTAGCCTGCTGCCAGCTTGAGGTATCATTCCAGGGCAGGTAGACCTTGCACTAGGAAATTGACGTGGTTCTGGCGACTGGTGTCTACACTGGGTTTCAGCCACTCAGGTTCAAGTTGAAATGTCCTGAGGAGCTACTGACATGAAGGAACCCTGTAAAGGAGGCTGTCGAGAGTGGGTATCACCAAGCATTTGTACTTTCTTTATCAGGACTTTCTTCAGTCTGTGGTGATTCCAGGCCAGGAAGTTTGCTCTGTTCTTCTCCCCACCTCCCTCCTCTTCTTCTCCTCCCTTCTCCTCTTACCTTCCTCTCTCTTTCTCTGTCTGGACAGGGTCTAACTGTGCAGCCTACATTGGCTTCAAATTCCTAATCCTGCCTCTCACTCCCAAGTGCTGAGGTTACAGGTGTGTAGGGATAGGAGTATAAAGCCACACGCTTTTAGAAATATAACTATTTGATCTAATGAGCCCCAGTGAGCAGGTATCAGAAACCTCAAGAAAGCTGCAGAATTCCAGCCCTGGTCTGAGGAGATCTACCTGCCCTGAAAGTTCTAGTGGGCCTGGACAAAGAGTCAGAGCATGCCGAACAGACCCAGGATCTACCCCCCTGAAGTACGTCTTTATCCTCTTCCCTCTAGATGTCCCCAGGGCAGGACAGGCTTGAACCCATGGATGCTGATCAATAGCACGGACAGAATGAGCCAGTGAGGTGTGCAAGGATGTGGGTCAGGCTGAGTTGGGACAGAGGTCTCATGGGGGGGACTCCCATCAAAAACAATGCTAACATTACAGGACAAGACAAATCAATAGAATCGCAGAACTCCGTTTGTGAGCCAGCTCTGTGAGGTGAGGCTGTGGGGGAGAGCTTATTGGGAGCAGAGAGCCCTGTGGAGAGCAGAGAGCCCTGTGGGGTGAGGCTGTGGGGAGCATAGACCCTCCCTTGGGTTAAGGATGGGGAGTGGACTTAGGTGTGGGGAAAGAAGGTGTCATTGGACCTTGTGTTCCGAACAGAAAGGTCTTAGGACCATCAGTTGCCTCCGTTTGCTCTCACTTCAAACTTCTGGAAAATGGAATGCTCCTCCATCCAGGTTGGTGGGAAGCTGGTGCAGTGCAGGAGTGAGGTGCTGGCATTCCAGGTTCAGGAGAGCTGTCCTCCATTCTGCTGTCTGCAAACGTGCCATTCTGATTCACACATTAGGCACATGCCAGCTTGTTTCACATGGGGGTATTCTCCAGCTGGCAGACAAGACTATTTCTGCATTTACAAAGCTGAAGGGTCCAGATGACGGTTTGTAGTGCTGACCTGTGACTCCTCAGGTGCCAGGCTTCAGCCTTTCTCTGGAAGCCGTAGTCACATTCTAAAATCCAATTCTCCACAGAAAGGCTACTCCATGACTAGCAGCGAGCTGGTTTCCCAGTAAAGATTTCTCAGCAAGATGTGAAATTATAAAAAAGGTCATTTAATCTTTACATTTAACCTTTTGGCTCAGATAAGCTGGAGTCACAGAGTTATGGAGGGTCAGAAACAGAAGGGCCACTCCTGCATTTTATACATGAAGAAACTGAGGCCTAGAATCGAAAGACACTTGCCTGGGGCCCACAGCCACGGACCACAGAGAAGAAAACAGAGTCCAGGCCTCTGGATGCTAAGTGCCAACTCATATTTCCACCTCAGAGCTCATGAGAACACTCCAGACCTCCTTCTGGACCTGCCACTGGTCATTACAGGAGCCACCTGGACCCTGGGGGCATTGGGACTGGAGCTGTGTGTACTCCAGACCTCCTGGGCCTGCTCGGGGTGTGTGTGTGTGTGTGTGTGTGTGTGTGTGTGTGTGTGTGTGTGTGTG
>CABHPQ010174397.1:0-26424 GCA_902168405.1 Peromyscus aztecus
TGTACTTTCTCCACATGATTCCATATAAATCATATATTATTCTCATAGCTTTTGTTTTTAAATACAATCTATATGGAGAAACACAAATATTAAAGTGCATCTGTTTATTTTTATAAACTGGACTGATCCCTGTGCAGTCCAGAACTCAAAACAGAGACCACCATTCTCTCTAGAAAGTTCCTTCACAACCTTTGCTAGTCTGCTCTCACTTTGTCCTAACCCCAGAGGCAACTGATAGTGTCTGACAAATCATGTGATACAAAAATGTGACTTCTAAGGACCTTGGCTATACCAGATGCAGAAGGATGGATGGGAAATTAGAACAAGGCTAGAGGCTGGCATCCCCCGTCCCAGTGAATTCCAGTGCAGACATGGAGTTTTGAAGTAACAGAGCTGTACCACCCAAAGAATTTTATATTGTGAAGCACTAGATAGGTTAAGGCAGAAGAATTACAAGTTAAGAATTAGCCAGCTGGGTGTGGTGGCACACACCTTCAATCCCTGTACTTGGGAGACAGAGACAGGTGGATCTCTGTGAGTTCGAGACAAGCCTGGTCTACAAAGCAAGTTCCAGGACAGCCAGGGCTGTAGCAAATTCCAGGACAGCCTGAGTCACAAGACAACACTGTCACAAAAGGGCTCTGGACTGTGTCCTCATAGCACTGTTTTTAGTTTGATCTTTTAGGTATGAGGTATTTTAAGACAACTTTGAGGCTAACCTTTAGCTTTAGTTCAGACAAATGAAGAACAGAAGTACTAAGAAAATTCAGGCTTTGAAAGCAGCAAGACTATTTTAAATCCTGATTTCTAGCACACCATTTTAAATCCTGATTTCTAGCACACCAAAGGTGTTCTGGTACTTCACATAGATGGGTCATTGATATACATTCTATTCAAGTCAAGTTGCCTGTGGTTAAAGAGTGCTTGCTTGGATCCCATTTTTCTTTGTCTCCACCTAGTGGAGCATTAACAATGAGAGACAGAATGTGAGCACTGGCCATGCTGTTCCCTGCAGAAGGGCAGGCATCACGGACCGTGTGGACCTATTCTAGTGTGGACCTATTCGAGTGTGGACCTATTCTAGCCCCTCTTCTGCACATACAACTGAAACTCATGTTAGAATGGCAAAACTTGATTTTAAATGGGGCAAACTATGTTCTTTTTAGCAGGAATATTGTTAACTTTATTTTATGCCTGAAACATAGTATTCAATATTTAATCATTAAAAATATGATGAATATGTGCCTGAATGCATGAAACAAGCTAAATATTCAGTCTTCCAAAGTCACTATTTATGGATACAGCCCTTGTCTTTCAAAGTTATTTTTCTGGGATAGAACTTTTATAATATCATTTTCCTCAGTTAATGTTGCAGTAATGTTATTTTCCTAATTCATAACCATCACAATTTACCCATTGAAATATACTTCCCAGCTGTTTTTGTATGTAGCATATTTTGATTAATTTAAATATCTACATTGACTAGTTAGTATCAGTTGACTTCTTGTATTGTGTCAGGCACCATGGAGGATACCAAAGAAGACAGCATTTATATACTAAAGCATATTGTGATTTGGATAAGGAGGCAGAATCAAGGCATGTGAAAAAAATGCGAGCAATGCTCAGCTCTGAATGGACACCTGTATCACATGCCTGCCTTCCAGGGCTTCTGGATCATTGTCGAAGAGAGGCTAGAAAGCGTTTAGCAGCCAGACATGGTGAATGACTGCAGGGAAACAGTGTCTGCCAAACACAACACAGCAATCACATGAACTCACAGAGGTTGGGACAACACACACAAGGCCTGTGCAAGCTCAGGCCCTCCCCCATCTCAACATGGAGGGGGAAGTGGGCACAAAAGCCACCCTCGCTAAGGAGTTACTGACAGTTGGTAGTTGTGCAAGATCTGGATCCAGAGGGGAAGTCGAAGGGACATTCTAGACTAAGGGGAATGAGTGTGCTGTTTGCATTGAGCAAAGAGTACATCTTCCGTGGAGTGGATCTTATATTGGAAATGAAGACATGAGACTGAGTAGCACAGATGGTGCAGCCCATTATTATGCTGTTTATGAGGATCTAAAATCGCTTTATAGAATAAGACAGGATGTAACACACACACTCTCCTCCCAAGGCTCAGCCATCATTGCAGAAGAGGGGGTGGGAAGATTGGATGATCTAGAGGCTGTGGTTGACTACAAGGAGACTTTTCTGGATACAAAAGGGGCAGTTGGCACTTGTAAACTAGCTCATGGCTGCATGAACTGTGCATGCTCAAGCCAGACACAATCCCAGCACAGACGCAGGCGGTGGCCACGACATCTCACCCCAGCTGAGGAACTGTTGCTAACTGATGTCTGTCAGGAGGAGGAGGGTTAGTGTTCTTCAAGGGTGGTACCCCTGCCAGGTCAACCACGCTCTCACGGGTGCCGGCACAACCAAGAGTGCATTGGCAGCCCTCGCTGGATGTGTATTTGTTTATTTGTTTTCATGAAGACACACACACAGGAGGGTGGGTATGGAATGGGTAGTGCATCTGGGAAGAATTGGGGGAGGGGAATGATACGATCAAGATATTATATATAAAATTTTCAAATAATTAATAAAAATATTTTTAAAGATAAGATATAACAAAATTATATTTTATACTAGTTTGTGTAGTATATTCAACTAGTCTACCCCCCAATTTCTCTGCATTTGTAAAGTTTTGTAATTTAGTTTATACAAAGTTTTTAGCTCAAGGATTATATAGTGAGGTCTTCCAAAAACTAATAATTTATCCCCACAACAGATATCAAAGTGAGTATAGCTACTATTACCCAAGGTTACCGGTGAAAATTTGCAAAATCTAAGTGATTGTTTGTATTTCTTGTCTCACCTGATACTAGTTCTGACATAACTTTCAGTTTAGTTTTTCTTCCTTTGAGTTCTCCAATCCTTGGAGATCTTGGATCTGTTCCCTTCTGCCCCTCCCCCCTGTCCAGGGCCTGGTTCAGGCCCACAAGCATATTTTGACTTTTACAATAACCTACTTTTTGGTCCTTCCTGCCGTTCATCATCTCACTAGCTCTTTACTCTAGAATAATCTTCCCTCACAGTTGTGATGGTGATTCCCTCTGCGTCTTCCTGACTCCCTTTGCCTGCAGGATAAACATCTGTATTGGACGCCTTCCTGGGCCTTTAGAATCTGGCAGTCTAACCTCTCTGCTTGCCGGTCTTCTCCCCCACAACCCCTGTACCAGAGCATTTGTCTGTGACCTTATGTGGTGCTCCTCCTCCCTCCTGACTCCTCCTCCCTCCTGACTCCTCCCTCCCTCCTTTCTTTCCTTTGCTCTTTCTTGACTTCTTATTTCCTGGATTGTCTTCTCCAGGCTGTTCACCTGGCTAGTTCCCAAACAGGCTTCTGACATCACCTTCTCAATAAGTCTTACCTCATCAAGAATTAGTTGTTCCAGAGAGAAAGTTGAGAGGTTTAAGAGTACTTACTGCTCTTCCAGAGGACCAGAGTTCAAGTCCCAACACCCATGTCAGGCAGCCCACAACCTCCTGTAACTCTAGCTAGAGGGGATCCAACACCCTCTTCTGGCCTGCAGGGGCACCTGCACACATATATGTATACTCACACCAGACACACATCCACATAAATGAATGAGTAAGTGAATCAGTTGTTCCATTTCCCATGTTACGTTTCCACTTATACTTTATATACATTTCCATCCTGACATATGCATATATATTATACACATATGTATGTGTATAAATTGTAGTGATGTTAGCCACTAACATAAACCATGACAGATGGTTGCTCCTCTGTAATTACTTTTGAATAAATAAAATGACTATATCAGTGTAACAGATATGCACACATTTTTCCTTTTAATTTGAGTTATAGAAAAAGAAGCATCAAAAAAGATGAGAGGAAAAACCATACATGCATATCCAATTCTAATCATAGACTTTATTAAATTTATAGGAATCTGTTGACTGGGTTGGAGATTACAATGAACCATTGACTGGATTTTCATGGAGAGGTGGATCTGAACGAGAAACCACAGGAATCCAGATATGGAGTGAGGTCTTCCTTGTCAATAAACTTGATGGTAAAAAGGTATGACACTTTTTAAATAAAATTAAAATTTTAATTTCAATAGTAACTTTGAAAATGGTCTTTTGTCCTTTTCACATAATGCTACAGGGGTAAGAGAGGCATCTTATTGAATGATCCCTGTCAAACTGTTTAGTGATCCCAGGAGACAAAAATCATAATGTATACAGAATAGCAGATAGCAAGCTGATGTTTTTACATCGTCTCAATGTTATGTTTTTATCCTAGGTTAACAGAGAATGTTAAAAATGACTGCACCCAGCAGCTATTAATATTCTTTGTGACATTCATAGCACATGTAAGAGGTTACCTTCTAAGTATTCATTGATAATAGATTCCTTTAGTTCTTCTGGTGTTAATGTCATGGTGACCTGGTACCCTGGATGTTGTGTACAAGATCAGTGATGTACTCTATTCACCTGTAGGTGGCGGTGTTACTGATGGATACTCAGGGAACCTTCGACAGTCAGTCAACTTTGAGAGATTCGGCCACAGTATTTGCCCTCAGCACGATGATCAGCTCAATACAGGTATGGAGTAAAATAAACCTATCTGTGGATGTTTCTTAACTAACGTTCATGGATAGTGTTTCTACATACACATGGCGATGAGACAAAGACATGGCAAATCATAGGTGTTGCTCAGTTAACTGCCATGAGTAGTTATTGTTACTGTAGTCTAATTACTGATGAGTTTCTAAATTGGCTGCTTTAGTCCAAAATAGCTTTATTGTTGTTACTTTTTCTGTTAGAGTTTACAATACATTAAATAATATTAAAGTTTATAGCTAGGGATGTAGATCAGTTGGTAGTGTCTTTGCCTTGCATTTACAAGGTCCCAGGTTCAATCCCCAACACCATATAAACCAGGTATGGCGGAGGATGCCTGTTGTCCCAGTACTGAGGAAATAGAGGCCGGATGATCAAGAGTTTAAAGTCATCTTTGGTTATGCAGTGAGTCTAAGGCCAGCCTGGGCTACATGTGACCTTGTCTCAGAGCTGATATGCTGAGGTTAGTCTCCACAACCCTGAAGTGGAAGGAAAGAGCAGACTGCACAGAGCTATCCTTTGACCGACACGCACAGCTCATGGCGCCCTTCCCCGACACGCACACATCCCTCACACACACAACAGTAATAAATAAATCATTGGTGGAAATGTTTCTAAAATGTGAAAGCTATGTATGTTCATAGCTTTAAAAACACAGTTTATACTTATATGTAAACTGTGTTTTTAAAGCTTTTTAATTCCCTTTCTTTTGCTCTTTCCTTTCTGTTTTTAGAAGTATTATTGGGCCAGGCAGTGGTGGCACACGCCTTTAATCCCAGCATTCTGGAGGCAGAGGCAGACGGATCTGGTCTACAGAGTGAGATCCAGGACAGGCACCAAAACTAGACAGAGAAACCTTGTCTTGAAAAAACCAAAAATAAATAAATAAATAAAAATAAAAAATAAAATAAAGAAAAGAAGAAGAAGAAGTACTGTTGGGCAGGGTGGGGGATTGTAGGCTTTCTAAATTGCCCTGAAAGTCTGTGGAGGGCTTTACCATACAGAGACAATGCATGACTGAAAAGATTTTAGGGACTGCTGTTAGATGTTTTTTGTCTATTGATTACATCAGGGAGCGGAGGTGCAGAAGAAACAAAGCAGATCTTTTTTGTTTTGGTTTGGTTTTTGAGACAGGGTTTCTCTGTGTAGTCTTGGCTGCCCTGGAACTCGCTCTGTAGACCAGGCTGCTGGCCTCGAACTCACAAAGAGATCCACCTACCTCTGTCTTCTGAGTGGGGCTACCACCACCCAGCCCTTTTTTTTTTTTTTTTTTGAGGCAAGATGGCTTGTAAAAGTGGGAAAGCCAAAACAGAGTGAGCCAGTCCAGTCCAGGCGTGATCATATGCAGATGGAATAATGGAGCTAGTGAGCAGACAGACAGACAGACATTCTGTGTGATCACCGTCCAGACAGGTACAAAGGAAGAGGGAGGGTGAACTGAATTTCTAAAAAAGTTAATCTACAAGAAAAGTTATAGTTATAACCCATGATTGATGCTTTTAAAAAAATCTACTTCTTGGGGCTGGAGAGATGGCTCTGAGGTTAAGAGCACTTGTTGCTCTTGCAGAAGACCTGGGTTTAGTTCCCAGCACCCACATGGTGGCCCACGGCCATCCATAGTTCTAGTTCCGGGGGATCTAACTTTCTTCTGACCTCTGCAAGCACCCCACACACATGTGCTGTACGCACATGCATACAAACAAAATGTTCTTACACATAAAGTAAAAGATAAAGCTAACAAGGAATTTTTTATAAGATCGGCACAAGAAAGCTATCCATAAAATACAGGTTATTCTTGTAATACAAAAACCTGCTGCTTCAATGAATCTTTGAAGTACCAACTCAAAATCTATTTCCTTTAAAATCAATAGGAAAGATCATTTGCACAAACCAATTAAAATCAGTTTAACTTTGTTTTTAACATTCATTATTTAGTATTTATAGTTGACCTGAAAACATTGACTCTTTTCATAGAAAAAGTCTGTTAAGTAATGACTATTTTAAATTAATATCTGAGAAATTGTATTATTTAAATAAGTACAAGGAGGATACTGTTTGTGTTAATATGTAAACATATAAACAACCTCAATTTTATCTTTGAAGTTACTAATGTTTATCAGCTCAAGGAAAAGGAGAAAAGCGTTTTGTCTTAAGGCTGTGCTGTATGGTAGAAGAGCAACAAGGCAGGAGCAGAGTGTGGGCCTGGCGTTCCAGCCCGACGCCTGTGTGGAGGGACTTTCAGCGGACAGAAGTCAATCAGCGAACTAGGAAGAGTTCATTGTCATTTTCCAGCTGGACAGGACAGCCCACGTCTGCAAACCCTGCTCCTTGGGCGTTTGAGGCAGGAGGACTACAACTTTGGGCAACATGTTGAAACCTTCTCTCCAGATGGAAAAGGGCTTGAGGTGTTACCCTGTGAAACCAAACAGTCCCTCCAGCACACACATTTTCCATGGACGTTGCTCAGGTTTAGATTGATACTCACTAGGTGTGCTTTGAAGAGGGATTATTAAATAGGCCCACAAAATAATAGTAATATTTGAATTCCGCAGCGAGTGACTCCTGTATCTGCCTGACATTTTTATGCTCATTGCACATTGTTTATTATCTGTCAAGCTCTCTTTACTCCTTTCTTGGGGTCTCATAACTGTGTGTAAGAGAGGTGATTGTGTAATAACTGGCGTCTATGAAAACAGAATGATGAAGTGATGCTTATCATACTCTCATCTGACTCCTTATCCCTAATCCAGGTGTACAACTTATCCCAGAATGTCCAGGAGGACGATCTTCAGCACCTCCAGGTAAAAGCATGTTTTGTGTATCTGGTGCTCTTTTAGACACGCAGACCAGAATTTTGGGGATTCTCAGACATATGACCACAAGGGTCATCCTGTTGCCAGGTCTCTTGTCTAGTTTTGTCTGGCTATGTTCTTTCAGTTTTCATGTTCTTTTGTTTCTAAACGTGCTTGCTCCCAGTGCTAAATACATGAAAGTATATGGCAAATCAAAGTGGACAAAGAGCAGGCAGTGGTGGTGCACGCCTTTAATCCCAGCACTCGGGAGGCAGAGCCAGGTGGATCTCTGTGAGTTCCAGGCCACCCTGGTCTACAAGTGAGTTCTAGGACAACCAGGGCTGTTACACAGAGAAACCCTGTCTTGAAACAACAACAACAAACAAAAACAAAGTGGACAAAGAATCTTGAGTATAAAGAGTCTCTAAATTGCAGTGTCAAAATCTTAAGATGGAGGATTTGATAATTTGTTGGTACGATGTCTGTTATATGCCAGACTTTGGCCCTTGTGGCTCAGAACTGGTAGAGAAGGCCTGAGGACAACTCAGAATTGGACCAGAGCTGTGATCTGAAGGAACCTTTGGTGGTACCTAACCTACTCTTGGTGTTTTATGGATGAGGGAAGTGGGGTGCAAAGAGACGAGACTTGCTGAGGCTCCCGTGGCTAGCTGGTGGGATAAGAACCGTTGTCTGGGTCCTGTGTTCCTTCCAGTCTCCAACACAAGAGTGGATTTTTCTAGAGAGTTTTCTCGTTTGTGCAGTCCCATTCTCCTCTGACTCAGCACGTGTTACTCTGGAGTAGATGGCAAAGCTTCTGTTTCTCTGATAGCTCTCTCTCTACGTGTTTTACATAAAATTTACTAGCGTGCATATCCGATCCATGCAGTGAAATGTGAAGCTTGGATAGATATTAAGGACAGTAGAGCAGAGTAACCCGTAGCATTGGAAATATCACTGGGAGTTCTCCTCCCGTGTTGCTACCTAACACAGTTTGGTATCTCACACTGACCATTTATGACAACTAGGTGATACAGAGAATAATCGCTAGGTGAATTTCCATAATAAAGCAACTACTTCCTTGGCAAGTGTCATATCCCAGTCAGTTACTTTCCTAACGACAGCATGGTGCCATTGCATACCGGCTTCTTTATGTATGTCTACAGAAGGACTAAGTTTTGGCAGTGATGCTGAATTAACAGTGTATTTTGATCATTTAATTTTTTTTCCTGTAAATGACAATACCTTGCTCTGAAGTGATTGTGAATTCAAGTGATGTCAGTACACAAGTCTGCTCAGTGTGCCATCCCTAGACCTGTTGCCTTTTAGACATAGCGAGACTTTCTTTGAGCTCATCGCTCGAATGGAATGTCTGTTAGTTACCCTTTGCCCTGCAAGGGCGGCAGCATGAGGCTGGGGTGCTACTGTAAAGGAGTGTGGGCGAGGGGGGGATTCTAGGTCAGCACTCTTCCCCAGCTACAAGAAGTCTTGTTAGCCCAGCTTGTCCTGTGTCCTGTGGGGCAGCATCTAACCTGCCTGTTTGACACCAGAAACCTCATCAGCTGTCTCCACAGGCCTGGGCTCACCAAAATCTTACGTTTGTTAAAACAAAAACTCTCATTGTTGTGCTTCATGCTCTTAATTGTAAGCAATAAAAAATAAGAGAAGACAGTACATCTGATAACTAAAGCCAAATGCCTAATTTTTTGCTTTGTTTTTCAAGACAGGGTTTCTGTGTGTAGTTTTGGTGCCTGTCCTGGATCTTGCTTTGTAGACCAGGCTGGCCTTGAACTTGCAGAGATCTGCCTGCCTCTGCCTCCCGTGTGCTGGGATTAAAGACATGTGCCACTGCCCAGCTCAAATGCCTAATTGTATAACTCGGGTCATTGTAGCTCTAAATTTCCCGGGCTACAGCTTTTGTAAATGGACCCCAGATGTACTGTGGCCCTCTAAGCCAATGTAAGTTCGGCTTTGGAAGGTCATTCCACATGCGCTTCCATCCTACAATTGTTTGTATCGAAGACATGGGTTTTAAGGCTGGGGTCTGCCTTTGGAGCAAGTGCTTAGCACTCGGTGCTCAGTTGATTGCACACATGAAACATATGCACATGGAAAAGAAAGAAGTTTCTTCTTAAAATGTAACGTAGTCTTGAATTTTAGCTATGTAATTACTATATCTCTGCTTTATATAATTAGTGCTTGTTTCCTGATGATTACTGTGTAATCATGATACTGTAGCATTCTGTTACAGCTGGGGGAAATGAGCAGAAGAAACCCAACAAGTCAATGAATCTCAATCTGTCTCTCCCTCTCCCTCCCCCTCCCTTCTCTCTGATCCCCAGCTTTTCACTGAGTACGGCAGGTTAGCGATGGAAGAAACATTCCTGAAGCCCTTTCAGGTAGGTGAAAGTTGAGTGACGGAAAAGTCTTACTGGATTTTTGTGGAATCTGTATTGTGATTTTCATCATGGTCATGTTTCTTTCCTTGATTTATTTCATTTAAGAAGCATTTGAGGTCATTGTGGTGGTACATGTCTTTAATTCCAACACTAGGGAGGCAGAGGCAGGAGGATTTCTACGCGTTCAAGGAGGGTAGATTGCTGTGAGTTCAAGGCAGGTGGAGCTCTGTGAGTTCAAGGCCAGCCTGATGCACATTGGGCATTCTAGGCCACCCAGGGTTACAGAGTGAGGAAGAGACTCTGTCTCACAGGAAGAAAGAGAAGGCATTTTAGGTTCCTATTCTAAGCTATTGGAGATGAAGAAGAGCTAGAAGTAAGCAATAAAAGCATGTCTTAGACATTGGCTCATGTGAGCATATCAGCTTTTCCCTGAATTCAGCCCTGAATGTCACAGAAGACAGTTGATGTGTTTACCAAGCATGGAACCTAAATCAACCAACCTGGGGTAGTAGTAAGAGTCAGTTGCAAAGTCCAGCAGTTGGCTGTCACCAGGGAGGAAACTGGGGGAGAGGCTGGTGTGCCCCTTCTTACATGGTAACGTCTCCATTGCCTGAGTGCAATAGCAACCAGCCCGGCTGAAGCTGGTGTGCCCATTGTGTCGGGGTTCTACGAGGTCACTTGTCATCCCCTCAGCTATCAGACTATTGAAACACCAGGTCCCAGAGAATTAGAAACTTCCCAGGAGTCCCTTGCTGAGGAAGGAAAAGATTGATGACATAGTGCCAGCTAGAAGAGGAACTGGCCTCTCAGGAAGAGATTTCGCACAGTTCTAGCAACTTATTGGACCACCTCACAGCACTGATAGTCAAGGTAGTGGTGGGCCAGTGACAGGCAGGACCGTACTTTGCCAGGATTGTTTAGTTGTGTGTAGTTCTTGCTGTATTTAAACCTAACCTCATCTCGGTACTCCCCCAAATAGACTTGGGGTCGGGGTGGGGTCACTGGACCCACTCATTTGTTCCTTCCCAGTGTAGCCACATCAAGTACGTACATCTGTCTTCTCTCTGTTTTGTCTCTCTTTCTGGCATATTGAGAGGATGGGTGGCTGACCAGACTTCCCTGAAGACTCCAGTCATGCTGGGGTCAGCAGCATTAAGGAAACCTTTGAGCTTGGATCAAGTGCTGTCAGTCAGCGGTTTTCACAGTATCTAAAAGTTAACTCCTTCAGCCAGAGCTTGTCAGAGGAAGTCATAGCTCTAGATATGCATAACACCCAAAGTGAGGGGATATGAGCCCACCGGACAAACAATTCATAAAGGGCAGCGTAAGTGAGAAGCTCTTGTGGCAGAGAGTAGACTAAGATGCGCTGTCTGTTTTCTGTTGCCCAGTGGCAAATGATCATAAACCACTAACTCACTTGTGAGAGTGGGGATGAGGGTGGCTTCGGTTTGTAGATTTGACTTGGAGCTCTCCTATCAAATTGCATTCAAGATGTCCAGAAGATATTTCCCTGAAGATGTAAGTGGAGGACTCTTTAGAAGGAGTCTGACCTGGCCCCTAGAACCCAGGCAAGCGGCAGAGGAGGTGGTGAGGGCGAGAACAAGAGCACTCCTGATTTACAGTCTTCAGCATGGTCCACAGCACTTTCTGCGCTCCTGGGTTTCATCGCTTTGGTGATAGTTGAAGTGTTGAGTGGCAATTGCAATATTGCTTTAACTTGTCTGCTCTCAGGACTGCTGATTCTAGACTAAATTCTAGAAAGGGACCTTCAGTCTTGCCAGCAGGTGTCATATAAACCAACATGAAGACTAACCGACAGATAGACAGACAGACAGGCAGGCAGGCAGGCAGACAAACGGGAGATAGATAGATAGATAGATAGATAGATAGATAGATAGATAGACAGACAGATAGATATGTACGTATGTACATAAATATATACATACATACATAGATGCATAGAAACATAGATACATAGATAGATGACAGACAGACATACAGACAGGAATTATGTCTTTGGTTAAAAAAAACTGTCAGTGACCTAAAAACAAATAATAGGGAAAACTTTTGTGATTGCTACTTAGTAATGGACCATGTTGACATTGTGAAATGTCAGTGAAGAGAAAGTTTGGGGGGCTGGTGAAATGGCTCAATCACTTAAGTGCTTGCCACATTAGTTTGAAGACTTGAGTTTGATCTCTGGCAACAATTGTCAAAAGTCAGGCATAGTGGCACATACCTGTGATCCCAGCTGCCTGGGACCCCACCTCTACCCCACCTCCCACCCCCACCCCACACCCACAAGCCTCATGGCCTGTGTGGAGGGTGTGGGGGAAATGATCCTCATAAGAGGTGAAAAATGAAACTCAGGACAATGCCATCTTTGCAGACTCTGGGTCATGCCTTCCAGAGAGTGACCTTGTGGTTTACTTTTCTTACACACTTAAACATAGAAGAACTTGTGACCTGTGACCTTTACAACAAGAATGAATTCTGTTGGCTGATAGAGCTCAGGGCTAGGGCTCAGAGGAAGGATCTGTGATAAGCATAAGAATAGAGTCTGTTGATGGAGGATCACTGATCCTCCAGTTCTAGAGGATCCAACACCCTCTTCTGGCCTCCCTGGTAACTGCATGCACGTGATACACAGGCATAAATGCAAATAAAACCATTCATATACATAAAATTAAAAAAACAAAAAGCTCAGTTTTGACTGAATGAGTCAACAGTGACACCTTAAACTAGTGTGGGTTAATGACACCTTAAACTAGTATGGGTTTTTAATATGTTTGGAATTGAAATGGAAACTTACTAAGTAGTAAAAGTAATATCCAAAGCCTTTTAATAACATTTGAGATTACAGCAACTAAGTACAAAACAAAAAAATACTATACTGTACATCATAGAATTAAAAAGAAAGATGCAAATATATCATACATGTATTATACATGTATATAGTATAATACATAATATAACAAGATGCTCAGGACATAGAACGTTAGTGGCATAATTCACACTTAGATTAGGAAAAAAATGTATGAATGAGGCTGAAGAGATGGCTCTGCAGTTAAGGACACTGGCTGTTCTTCCAGAAGATTCAGGTTTTATTCCCATTGTGTACATGGTGGCTCACAACCACCTGTAATGCCAGTTCCAGGGGAGCCGATGCCCTCCTATGGCTCCTGTGGGCACCAGGCCCTAGAGTGACGCACAGACATATGCAGGCAAAACACCCATATAAATAAAATAATAAAAAGAAATAGAAAGTAACAGCATAAAATAGCTTTTAAAGGATATCTCACTTTACTTAACAAATTGTAATAACTGTTTGTTGCAAGTCCCAAGAAGCCAGTTCTAAGCAATGTAACAGCTCTGCAGATTACTGTCTGTAGTAAGAGATAAAATCACTGGGCAGCGGTGGTGGCACACGCCTTTAATCCCAGCACTCGGGAGGTAGAGGCAGGCGGATCTCTGTGAGTTCCAGGCCAGCCTGGTCTTCAGAGCAAGTTCCAGGACAGGCTCCAAAGCTACACAGAGAAACCCTGTCTCGAAAAACCAAAAATGAATTTAAAAGAGAGAGAGAGAATAAGATCTCTTCTGGTGGCATTGCTTATTTTTCTCTTGTTTAGTTACTGTAGCATTCACTCACGTCTTAAGTTTGATAATCCAGCAGGGACCATTTGGTGAACATGTCTATCCTATAAACAACATTAACTTCACTATGACTTTAAAAGGTGTAATTGGAAAATGGCAATATTTTCCTTTGATGGAAACCTAATTTCCAGTTCCTGAGAAGCTGGTGAGTCTTGGTCAGATGTAGTGGGAGGTTTAGCTCTGTGTTACACTGCTATGAATGTCGCTTCCTTGGTCATTTGAGCTTTCCTGAGCCATCCCTGGCTCCACACTGATCTGACTGGATGAGCACATCCTCGGCTTTGGATCTGCATGGCTAATTGTGGGTGTTTTCCAGATCATCAGGTGTTATTTGAAGTTCATTCTAAATACACCTTCAAGCAAGTCTGAGTTTTTCTAATGCTCTCTGGTAAATGCAGCCACCAGTTTCTTGTGACTCTCGGAAAGGCTCGTTTCCCATCGTGTGGCTCTGTGTCCTCTTAGGGGCTAGTTACTCACAACCTCTCAGGCTGCGTGGAGGGGGTTTCACTCTGCCACGTGGCAATAACAGTGTTTATCATTGATCCCCCCTGAAGAGATCCTCCCTTAGGCTGGAATATGGACTTCAGGGTACCCTGTGGTTTGCCATTAAATGCTCTCCTTGGCTATAGCAATCCAAGAGCTTACTATTTAGCCATTTTATACCCTCTAATTATGTAGGTTACAAAGAAATAGAAAATATTCCCCAATTGATTAACATTGTCGGTTGGGTCAATGTTTTAGATAGTGATACATGTCTGTGTGGTAGGTGTGTTTAGTAGGCCAATTTATAAAACTCATATAGCTGTCAATAAAGTTAAATTGTTTAGTGGCCATGGTATTTCTAAACCCCGATCTCTTTAGGCCAGAGCTGTAAATTTATCTGCTGACTTCTGGGTCTTTCTCAGCCTGGTGACCTGAGATAGATGCGAGGTGCTGGCAGAGTTATGATGGAATGGCTATCAGAGAAGAGCTGGAGCTGTATGACATCCACAGCCTTGGTGATATGCAAGCATCCTTCATAAACACCCAAAGTAAATCATTTCAGTATCAGCCAGGTGCAGTGGTGCAGGCCTTTAATCCCAGCACTCAGGAGGCAGAGGCAGAGGCAGGTAGATCTCTGTGAGTTCAATGCCAGTATGGTTTACAGAGCAAGTTCCAGGACAGGCAGGGCTACACAGAGAAAACCTATCTCAAGAGACCAAAATAAGAGAGAGAGAGAGAGAGAGAGAGGGAGGGAGAGGGAGAGAGGGAGGGAGGGAGGAAGGAAGGAAGGAAGGAAGGAAGGAAGATAATTTCAGCATCATACCTCTTAACTTGTCCCTGTGTTGTGACAGGAAGCTGCACTGTCCAGGTCGTGCCTAAGCACAGTGTGGCTAAGGTCTGTTTCAACCCCTGTGCATACCCTGGCAGACAACATCTGCAACAGGAAGGTCCTGAGAGATGGAGTGCCATGTCTGTATACAGGTGGTCAATATAGTCAAGCTTTCTGGTAATAGGAAAATTAAAGGCATAAATCCTTGAGAAAAAAAAAGCTTTCCTGTATGTGAACTTTACTTCCTCTCAGAAGCCTCTGTTTCTTTCTTGAATGTGTAGTTGAGGACCTTTGACATTTAGTCTCACCACTCATCCCTCAGCACTAGCACTTTATTTCCTCAATTACTCTCTCCTAGTCTGTTCCACAGTTCGCTTTTCCTTTTGTGCAGTATATAGATCAGTATATAGATCAAACCCAGGCCCTTACACACACGGGGCAAGCTGACTTCCCTGAGCTGCCTCCCACAACACCTTTATTAACTGTCTTCATGGACGCTAATCCCACCAGTGTTTTGGACGTCAGAACAGAACTTACTCCTCTCTGTTAGATAAAAGAAGTACACACATCTCAGTGGAGGTGTAGTGACTAGTGATCTAACCAGTTCCGGTGAGCTTTCAATGAAACTGAATGCCGTGTGTGTGTGTGTGTGTGTGTGTGTGTGTGTGTGTGTGTGTGTGTGTTAAGGATATACATGGCACAAACAATTAGAAATTGTCATAATTTCTCATTCATATCAGGCCTCTCTGCAGACAATCAGGAATTATTTGACTCTAGTTGACTTAATTACATTCAAGGTCACTCTATTCCCGTGATTTAAGATGTTTACTGGCAAAATTCATTGGTAGTGATTCAAGCCACTTTGGGACAAAACATTCTTGAGCAACAATCTGTGATAGTTGGAGCTGCCAACTAATGTCAGAGAAATACCTGACCTCGCTGAGAAAAAGAGAGGTTACTGTCTGCCTGCTAGAGGTGGAAATTGATATGCGATGGGGCCAGGGAGGACAGCTTCCTGGGAAAGCTACCTACCCTACTTTTAGGTTCTGTCCAGAGAGCAATTTAGGTGATCCGAGAGCTACATGAATTAGAATTATTTATCTGGCAACCCAGAATTGGGTCAGGGTTCAGGCCAAAGTTCTCTTGGTTTCTACATTTAGGTTATGGAATGTAACCACTGGACAGAGACGACAGCTGAACCAGGGCTCGTTTGTTCCAGACCCTGTACAAAAGCATGTTTTATATGGTATTCAGATTAATGCTCTTATTACTTCTCATTTCTTTCTCTTTTTTATCCAGTGAGGAAATGGCCAGAGTAGTTTATAGACTTAATCCTGCTTACACATACTGTAACAGTGCAGAGCTGATCTCTGCCCAGGCCATAGGTCCAAAGCACTGGACCTAGCCACCACCTACTTCTCTTCCTGCTTCTATCCCCTGGCACTTGTTGAACTGTATGATCTGGTATTTTAATAATCACATCCCACCTCATTAGTCAACTTACAGCTCTTAAGGGCAGAAGCTTTGTAATTTGCTTTTTTTAGCTAGAGTCCCTACTTCCATCAAATCAGTTAGGCAGAGGGAGACATGCTCAGGGAAATAACTGTGGCTGGAGTCAGCCTGCCCCTCACCCTTGAACCAGACAGCATGCTTCAACAGAAGACACAGTATAAGACCAGTACTACCCACTCTTGCCTCTGTAACCCACAAAACAAGGTCATCAGTTTGCTTTTCTCAGTCTTCCTTATAGGCTGGCTTTCCCAGGCTGTTGATTAAGCAAGCTGTTGTTTATAGTCTCAAAATAATTTTTAGTGCTCTTCTCTACCTGAAACTGAAGTCAAAACTGAAATTGATTGATTAAACACATTAAAGACTAGTTCATATATTTATTGGCCACTGATTCTAAATCAGTTTTTCTTTCAAAGGATATGATTAATTTCATATAATTTATAATGGATATGCACATAAATTTAGCATTAGCTTTCCAATACCATGTCATTTAAATCTTTTATATGGACATCAACACATGTACTGACATATTACATATACTTGTAACATTAATATCTTAATATTATCCAAGAATACACTATACTTTACATGTTGTTGAATTGGGATCTTTGGTTCATATAGCTATATCCAGCTGTTTGGCCCTTAGATTTTTTTTTTCATTTTTCACTGTAACTCACAGTAGGTCTATAACATCCCTTCTGAATGATTTTCAAATGGCTGTAGTTTGTTTCCAAAGAGAAACGGACAATAATTTTCATTGTTCAACTAAAAAGACCATTTGTAGGATAAAATAGCATAGGCTTATCATTTGCCTAATTCAGTTTAATTCATCTGAAAAACTATTACAACTTGATGCATTTTTATAAGACAAATGAGGGGGGTTTATGGTGTTTCCCATCTTTGCCCGTACAGATGAACATATCAGGATTTAGCAGTAGGAAACTGATGGCTTTTTGAAATGAGGGCTGCAACTCAGGATTCTACATGTGATCAAATGAAGCACACAAGTACCTGGGATGTAATGGGAAGGCGCTGTCCTTACCATTATCAGCTAATGATAAACAGTTTTTAATAAGCTAACCAGTAAACCTCCAGTGCCTGGATATCATCCGCAGTGGAGGTGTTTTCTCCATAGAAGCTGACAGACACTGCAGAGACCACAGCCCTGTGTTGTTTTGGCCAGAGCCACTCAAGCAAGTTTGGGAACTTGAGCAGTAGCTCTGATCCCAGGGTTACTATTACTGTGAGAAGTTGCTAATTTGGGTAAGTAAGGCTTCATGTTGGCTTTTCTACACAACAGCTTCATTTATTTTGAAGGAGAATACCCAGTGGAAAAGAGCAAAGAATGAGACAAAAATTGCTTAAAAAATGCAAAGCCCACCCACGTACTTCATTTTATTTATCCTGGCTTACAGATGTCTGCTTCAGTTACTTAGCTAACATCTACTTTCAAGATACTTGTTTTAGGTGCAAATGTTCCTGATACAAGTTATATTTTGACATTTTTTTTAAACAAAAATGGGCATCCATTTAAAGTTAGTAGACCCAAAGATAGTAGATGTGGGTATTTTTAGTTCTCTCTGCAAAGAGCTCTCCTCTCTCCACAGAATCTACACAACAGGAGAAAGGCACCATCATGGTGAAACAGGATAAAAACCATGCAGTCACACTCTAAGAGGGCCTGTGTACGGAAAGACTGAGCCAGAGATGTTAGAGCCAGAGAAATCGAGTTCCAAACTGTGTCAGGATGTAAGAGTGACGGCAGTGCTGTTCTGTTGCCCCAGTGAGAAGTCTACAGGATGACTTCTTCATAACCAAGGCTGTGTGAAGACCAGAGTCACACCATGTCGTGGTGTGAACCTGTGGGAGTGGGAGTAAATGAAAGATAAAAGGAGAGCATCATAGGTGAGGTCTCCATTCCGTGAGCAAACGTTGGAAACAAAGAGAACATCAGCCAAAAGTTGTAGAAAGCTTTCCGTAAATATTCATAGCCACGATGGCAGCATTGGCATTGCTACTCTGGGGCGTTCGTGTTTGTATTATGATATAAAACTTTAAATAATATGGGATGTCATAATTCAGTATTCTCCTGTGCCTAGAAAACCAAGATTCCTGATTCAGGATTCTGGGTAAGGAGGCATAGATATGATAAAGGAGTTCGATGAAAACATTTTGGTCCTGCATCTGGGTGTTTAAAATGCACACACCAGCATGAGTTAAGGCACTATTCCATCACATACACCTTACACACACACATACACGTACATATGCACACATACAAGTACTAGATTTGCCCACCGAAAAGACCTAGGAAAAGTGAGTAGGTCATCTTCACCCAACATTGATAATGTTGACATTACAGCGTCCAACTTGAAGAAGCTAGTGCTTCTTGGGGAAGTGCTTGACTCTGTGTCTGGGGGAAGCAGTGAATTTGGAGCGGCATCCTAGTGCTTACCTGAGTCCATTTGAGGCCAGCCTGGTTTACATAACTAGTACCAGGCCAGTCAGGGACACATGGCAAGGCCCTGTCTCAGTGTGTGTGTGTGTGTGTGTGTGTAGGGGGGGATGATGGAGGGAGGCATAACTTGGAACACCTTTTAAAAAAGAAGTGTGATAAAGGTATATTAGTTATTTGTCTGAGTTTTTGTGTATTTGTGATATTTATCAGGCTTTTTCCAAGACATTTATATTATTTTTCTTACAGAGATTCTCCCCTGCCCCACAAATTATATAAACTTCAGACTCTACACCCCTGTGTAGCCCTGTGTACCACATGGCAAAATGAGAGTCCTAAAGAAGCTAATGGAATGTAGTAGAGAGAAGATATTTTAAAAGATGATAGAAGTGAAACTTGAATTCTTATAGTAGCTCTGTAGGAAATACTAGTGAGTTCCAGTCAACATAAGAATATACTGATGTATTTAGTGTATTCAAGGATAAGTAATTCCCATAGAATTTACCATAGTAACATTCAATAAATAGGGTCACTCTAAGAATTTTATTTCTAGCTAATTTGTCCAACAACTATAAAATAAGCAGAAGATCTTCTCAAGAATGAGAGTGGTCAGAAAGTGGGGCCACTCCAACTGTCCTGTAAGGATTGCTGGTGACCTACCGAGTGTGAGGCTCTGGGTCCCCTCCGCACCCTAAGGTGGTGGTTTGACTGGTCACTGAAGGCTTGGGTATGGAGCCTGCAGTCAGAGGACTCCTGATGTGTGACTGGATCAGGTTACAAACAGCAGAAGCACGACCAGGACTAACGATTACAGAGTATAATACAAGTGTTTTCACCCTTGACATTAATGTGAATAATTACAAATTAGGAATCTACATAAGACACTGATTCTGTGCCAAGCACTGTGCTTATCCTAATAATGAGCAACAAGAGATTCAGTCTTTGCCTTCAGAGGCTTGTGATCTATGATAAGCCAAAGCATTGTAGTATAGGAGTAGAGATCTGTGTTTTTCTGTCTAGTTCCCAGTCTCCACTTCTGAGTGTTAGTAGAACCCCTTCCAATGGGGAATCTACTCTCATTGGTTGAGGTGTAGGGGTGCACTCAGACCTTACAGAGAGAACTCCATTCAAACCCCCTCATCCCTCTGACCACAGTGGTAGTTTCAGGACTGGTCAGTCCATCACAGGTAGGCGAGTCCCTGGAACTTTGTAGAATTGTCATTAAAAACTGAACTGCACAGCAGTGCCAATCTAATATGACCTTCAGCATCTTGGCGGTCATCTTGGCCATCACATAGAATGGACTAATTAAAAAGAGAAAGGACTTTGATCTTGCCAGTTATGGAACTGGTAAGACATTCTATGCCTTTTAACTTAGTCGTGTTGGAATTGGATTTCCTTATTTACAATAGAAAGAAATTCATCAGGGCCTGGTATTTAAAGTATTATGATGGGGAAAAGACAGAATAACCTAGGGGCATAGGCAACTGAACCTACAGAATTACCTTATGATTCCTACATGCATCTGACAGAGCTGCCAGTGTCTATTTATCTTAACCATTTATACTCAAACTTCTTATTGTTATTTCAAAGTTATTACTTAAAAAATAAATAGAAGATGGAAGGAAAGATAAGAGGAAGTCTGAGAAATCTAATTTTCTCATGGCACGAAGTTAAGGGTCAAACATAGCCTTAACATAATGGAATGTGATGCAGTGATGACTGAATGGTAAGACGTTATGCAGCAGTATGGCGAATTTCACAAACAGTGTTGAATGAAAACACACAAAACTAACCTGTTATTTCTCAGGTCCCAGGAGTGGTGCCCTTTAGGCAGAGGTAGAGGGGAGGAAAGCAGGAGTGAGGGCTTCAGTAGTGGTAGACATCGTTTTTTCCATCTGGGTGCTCGTTACATGGAGTGCTTGGTTCCTGAAACTGTGTTAAGCCATGTCGTTATATGTGATTTCTGCATGTAGAATGTTTCAACACAGAAGATTTTAAAGTGAACATTCAATTTGTGAACTGGTGGTGAAAAACCAATTACTTGAAACTTCTCACTATCTTAAATGCCATCCTAAGTTTCCTAGACACGTAATTTCAATTATATTCTAATGTAATATTTGTCACTTTGGTTGTGACATTGATACTCTTGTGTGTTTTCACATAAACTTGTCTTTCTTTTTCCCATGTCCTGCTCCTGGTACATAAACTTCACTAAGTGTTGGCTGTAGTTGCTTTTGAGATTTGGATGCATTTTACATTTTCTCTGGACTTTGAACTTTTGTGATAAGAAAATGCATACTATCATTTCTATAAAAATAGTGAACTACTTAGATTTAGGAAAAAGCTGGTGGAGGGTTGGCAAGATGGCTGAAGGGGAGAGGTGCTTGCTGCTAAGGCTTCTCGACCGAGTCTGATCCCTAGAACTCACATGGCAGGAAGAGAGAACCGACTGTCGCCAATTGTCCTCTGACCTCGACACACAGACGCACAGACACACAGGCGCATATATAAAAAAAGTTTAAAAAGAAACTTTTAAAAAGAAAACAAAAGGACTGGAGAGATGGTCTAGTGGTTAAGAGTACTGGCTGCTCTTCCAGAGGACCTGGGTTCAGTTCCCAGCACCCACATGGCAGCTCATTTCTGTCAGTTCCAAGGGGCCTGACACCCTTCTTATACAGACAGACATGCAGGTAAAACACCATTGCACATAAATAAAAATCAATAAACATTTTTTAAAAAGTTTAAAAAAGAAAATAAAAACTGGTAGCATCTGTTTGCCAGGGAGGTTGCTGTGAGTTCTTTGACAGCCTGGTCTATACAATGAGTTCAACAGCAGCCTGGACTCCATAGTGAGATTGTCTCCAATGTTTGAATTTTCTTCAAGATGGTCTGGTATCTTGTGCATATATTCTACCATAGCCATAGAAAGAAAGAAACAGAGAAAGAAGGAAAGAAGGAAGAGGGGAGAGAGACAGACAGACAGACAAGAACACATCACAGAAAATCTAATTATGGCTCCCTTCGGTCAACTTAATGGTGGTCATGACTGTCGCTGATCTCAGTGGGATGCATTCATCTTGGAGTTGGTAGAGCGCTTGCTGTTCCCACATTGTGAAGCATGATGAGCTCAGGGCAGACAACTGAGAACCTGACTCCACAGTCTGGTAAAGAACATGTGTGGTGTGTTCCTGTATGGTAAGGAACACGGTTAAGATGCAGTAACAGGATTGGCTCTAGTAAAAAGCAGAGGGCTGCAACCTCCGAGTACGCTCATCCATCCTTTCTTTCTACTTTTCAGAGTCTGATATTTCTCGTGCGAGACTGGAGTTTCCCGTACGAGTTCTCCTATGGAGCTGATGGTGGCGCCAAGTTCTTGGAGAAACGACTCAAGGTTGGTTCGCTATTAGGTGCCTGCCATTTCCCCAGATTGAGCTAGAGTGTCTCTGTCGAATGATCTCCTGAATACTCAGGAGCCACAATTCCACTCACCCCTTGTAGTTTCTCTAATAAACAACCCAAGATGGATTTGGAATAAAATTTAGAATTGTGCTTTTAAGTTACTGTCGATGACTTTGATACAGATACTTCATAGGTGATATGTAAAACACTTACTTCTTCCTCAAGTCAAAACTTTCACCTTGAAGACTCCAAACAGTTCAATACTGCAGTGTAAATGTCTAGATTCACATTTTACTGGCAGTAAAATGTATTTCATTCTGCCTTTTCTACAGACTGTTAAACACATGTCTAGAAGGGACAGGTGGTATTTAGGCTTCTATGAAATACCTAGCCATTCAGATGCCTTTTTAGAATTTAAGTATGGGGCTGGTTATTTGTTTGTTTGATTTTGTTTGTTTGTTTGTTAGTGACAACTTCATACAAGCTAGGGTCACCTGGGAAGAGAGAATTTCAATTCAGAAAATTCCTCCCATCAGACTGGCCTGTAGCTAAGTGTGGGAGGGCCCAGCCTACTGTGGGTGGTGCCCACCCTGGGCAGGTGGCTCTGGGTTGTATAAGAAAGCAAACTGACCAAGTCACTAGGAGCAAGCCAGTGAGCAACACTCCTCCATGGCCTCCAGATTTCAACCTTGGGATCCTGGCCTGACTTCCCTTGGCGACAGAATAGAAGGTGAAGCAGAAATCACCTTTTCTTCCCCAAGCTGCTTTCGGTCGTGGTGTTGTCACAGCCGTGGAAAGCGAACTATGACAGGAATTTGCCCCAGAGATTAGCCTGCTGCTGTGATAGACCTGGCCATGTGATTTTGAAGGAAAACAGAGGCTTGTAAATTGTGCTAATTGTACCATGCATTTGCCACACTTAGTTATAGCTATATGGGCAAATCCAACCCTTTAATCCCAGCCACATCATGCCATTTTACCATCATGGAAGCTGATAGGCAAAGCAAAGCCTTTGTTTCTGTCCCAAGAAAGTTCACCTTCATAATGACTTTCTGCAGGTCTCAGGGAACCAGCATGAAGAACTACAGAATGTCAGAAAGCACATCCATTCCTGTTTTACCAACATTTCCTGTTTTCTCCTACCTCATCCTGGCTTGAAAGTGGCTACGAACCCAAACTTCGATGGAAAGCTGAAAGGTTTGTCTGCCCTTGACTGAGTTTGCTAGCGTTGCCTCTCTGACAGCGCCTGTGACTGCTGACTTAGCTTCTGCACTAATGTAAGGCACACGGCACAGTGCTGGTCAGGAAGTGGGGTCAGGCTTGGTGCTGGAGCCTCCAGTGAGTTAGCTGACACGGACCCAAACCCTGGATCTACCAGCAGCAGGCAGCAGCCCCACCCCCTCACCTCTGTGCTCTGAAACGTGCTTGTGTGTGCTTGGTTCCCCTCATTATAGTAATCAAAATGGGAAAGTGTCTATAGTTTTGGAATTTTGCATTTGTTGAAATACATAGTTTGGGACTGAAAGCAAACAGTACATTCAGTACTGAACCCAGGCTCTTTAAAACAGCTACTGGAGAATTTAACAAATGATAAAAAAAAAATGTCACTAAAAACCAAAGTCCTCTCCAGATAAGAACAAGTTTCTTTAAAACAGAAGAGTAGACACTGTTTTCAGCTAGTATCCTCTCACGGTGTGTAATTTGTACTAACAGAGTTGACTCCTGTTTGAAAAGACACGGGAGTGGAGGGGAGGTCTTCAGAAGCTCCTATCACTGAGGGCAGAAAAGCTCTCTCTGTAGACTTTTGCTCTCTAGTTAATTCAAGGTGGTTCAAGGCAGTTTTGACGTTTTACTTGTGAGCCTACCACTGACCATACCATGGAATTCATACTTTCTTATCTAATTTATTATGGCTTTTTTTTTTTTTTTTTTTTTTTTGCATCGTGCCAGGGGTGAAACAGTGGCATTACAATTTTTTTTTTCAGCACAATTATTGCCAAGGGGATTTTCAATTACATTTAAAAATGACAACATATCTTGTATCCAGTTTTTAGAAACCAGCAGAATTAACCAGCAAAAGTACTTTCCCTAGTGTCCATGGAATTGTCTGACACCTTTACCTTTAACATTGGCAGTTGATAGAGTAAGCAGAATCTAAATTCCTCAGCCACCAGCATTGCGTTTATACTTGAGAATCCTCCTCTGTTCTCTTTTTTACAGCAGCAGATGGCAGTGGGCACATGGCATTAGCATGTGGATGCCAGAGGCCTGTGGTCTCACTGTTGCCTCTGAACTCTAACCCACTAGTGGACGGACGCACAGCCCGCTCACGATTATGAAATTACGAATGACCTCAGTGTGTCTTGAATACATTACGCAAAGAGCGGGCTTCCATAAAGCCTCTCTTTCTTCTCTGGAGTTGGGAGCTATAAACAGGAGGGGGATGCTGAACAAGAGTTCCTTATGAAGAAGGAGGCCTGCTGGCCTGGGCCGCCACAGTTGCCGGCAGCTGCAGCTCATCGCCTAGGGCAGTTCGCAGTGCCCCAGCTCAGGAAGGGTTAGGAAGAATCACACAGACACACATGCCTGCTTTGTAAGAATTTGTTCCTCATCCAGTTGTCCACATGTCCACAAAGACGCTGGTCTAGGTAGTTGACCACAACCATCTGTCAGCTCAGAGTTTGCAAAGTAGCCATCCCAGGAGAAAGAGAAATGAAAGCTGGCTTCAGTTGCCCTGAAAGTTGTGTTTTCATGAGGCTTGTATACCTTACAGGACTGCGCTAAATCTGCCTTGTGTACAGAAACGTCCTGCTTTTTCTCAGTGTCGTCTTTGGCAGCTTTGAAAATCTGTTGTCTACAGTATTTTTCCATCCAACACTACATTTTTTCTCCCATAATATATCCCGATTATGGTTTCCCCTCCCCCTGCTCCTCCCAGTTCCTCCCCACCTCCCCTCCCACATGGATCCACTCCCTTTCTGTCTCTCATAGAAAATAAACAGGCTTCTGTGAGATGATAATAAAATGAAATAAGATAAAACAAAAACTAGCCCATCAGAAATGGACAAGACAAATAGAAGGAAAAGAGCCCAAGAGAAGGCACAAGAAAGACCCACTCATTCCCACACTCAGGAATCTCATGATATGTACACACAGGAACTGTAGAGTAAAAAGAGAGAAGAAAAAATAAAATCATGTTTCAGAAAGGAAGAGCACAGACATGCCATTATGAGACAAGGAGCCTCCAAAGATGCCATGGAGTTCATTTTCTCTTGGCCTCCTACTGCTGGGCATGCAGCCTACCCTGAAGAGGAGTTTGTTTCCCCAGTGAGACTCCCTTGGAAGAGACGAAATTTTCATTTCCACAAACTTTGCACCACCATTGCACTAGCATATCTTGCAGTCAGGACACCACTGAAGATAAAGAGTTTATGGCTGGGTTGGCAGCGTGCAGAGAGTACTTCCTGTACCAAACGCTAACATGTAGGGGAAAGCTCTGTGGAGCCCAGCCTGACTTCTTCCTGTTCAGTGTGTCGTGCAGGTATTGTCTTCAGCAGTGTAGCTTGATGTCAGCTTGTGCAGAGCAACCTATCATCTTGGCAACAGCCCGAGTCGTTTGGGGGTTTTCATGGGACCCCTTTGGCCAACCACTCAATTAGATGTAACCCAACCCAGTACTGGAAGCGTCATTTGGTGACGAGACATGTACAGTTGTGGTTCTGTCTCTCCCATTGTTTGCCGATTTCATTTAGCTCTCCTTCATATGTGTGTATATTTGGTAAGCTTCTCCTGTATTAGGTTTCCACACTGCCCTTCAAATGGTTCTTAATTTTAGCTGTCTCTCCCTGTATTCCCTCGTCTCCCTCTTCCTTCCCCCTTTCCGCTCGATCCTCCCATTCCGGTCTCCCACCTTCCTATCTGTAACTCTGTTCTCTTTCCCCGTCCTAGGGAGATCTGTTTGTTCCCCCAGTACCTTACTCTATGCCCAACCTCTGGCTTTCTATGAACTGCAGCTAGGTTAGCGTTTGACCTAACAGCTAATATCCATAAATAAACAAATGTATACCACGTTTGTCTTTCTGGGTCTGTGTGCTGCCTCACTCCGGAGGATTGTTTCTAGTTCCATCCATTTACCGACAAGTTTCATGATTTTCTTTTTCTTTCTTTCTTTCTTTCTTTCTTTCTTTCTTTCTTTCTTTCTTTCTTTCTTTCTTTCTTTCTTTCTTTCTTTCTTTCTTTCTTTCTTTTTTGTTA
>CABHPQ010174397.1:26524-51608 GCA_902168405.1 Peromyscus aztecus
TTTCTTTCTTTCTTTCTTTCTTTCTTTCTTTCTATCTTTTTTTCTTTTTTTTTTTTTTTTTTTTTTGTTAATGGCTAAGTAATACACCATTGTGTAAATGTATCACATTTTAAAATCCATTCTTCTGTTGAAGGACATCTAGATTGTTTCCAGTTTCTGGCTATTATGAATAGAGCAGCAACACACACACAAACTCTGAATGTTGTAACTCAACGACTTTTGTCCTGGATGTCATATGAGCTAGCCCTGGTATTCTCCAGAGGGCTCGCATGGGAGTGATTGTCTCCAGCAAAGAAATGTGTGCTGGGTGCAAACAACTGTGAAAACTTTGTTCTTTGGTGGTAGGTTCTCATGTGCTGTTTCATAGGCAGAAATAACTTTCTAACTCATCATCAACACTAATAATTTGCCCACTGTCCTACAAAGCATTGCAATTATTGCCATCTTTAATAGCACCAGAAATAAAAGTCTTTCCAGTGTTCTTTAAAATGTTATGATTAATTTAATTGCTTTTAATGAAGGAACTTCCCATACTGGAAACCAGAGGTCAAAAGTGTTGAGTCGTGTTCATTCACACTACATTCAACCAGCTTTTACTTAATTGAATACCCCCGCTAGCATAGTAATAGTCTTTTAATTAGCAGGGAGTTATACAGAACAATCAGGTAACCACAGCATACACTGTGGGGCAGCTTCCTTAGCAACAGTTATCAGAATCAAATGCTAGACAATTATTTTTTTTTTTTAAAGAAATGGTATTTCTAATGACTTGGCAGGTAATCTTGAGAAGTTACTGTCCTTTGTTAGGTTATACCCTAAATCCTATACTGGCGCTCCTACTCTATAGAGTTATTTATAAAGCATACATTGTATGGAGTATTTATTTGGTAACTAATGTAACTACCACGTTGGCCCAGCCTCTGGATTCCCAAGAACTTTTTGCTCTCTTGAGGCAAAACTTCCTGAAGAAATTAAGAAGATACAACATGACCTTGAGTGTTCATCCACCTTCACATCTACTGAACACTCATAGGGCCCTCTGGAGACTGATCAGAACTTGTCTGACCATGTCCCAGACTGTGAATTTACTGTGGTCAAATAATACTATTATTATATATTGTTATTTCCTGGACCCATCATTAAATGATTAACAATGGTTCCAGGGAAAGCAGAGATGTCTAACACTGTCTTCAGAGCACATTATGCCCAAATGCTGGTTGCTTTAATAATAGTTACCTTTCTGGTTTAGTAGACCTATATATATTTTCATTCCATTCCAATTTCATAAGAAAAAGTTTGGGTAGAAGAGTGTGTGTGTGTGTGTGTGTGTTAAGGTGGTTTTATAAGGAAAACACATTATTATATAGACATTTAGGAAGAACTGATATAGTCTAGATATATTGTAGTAATCATTTACTTAGAAACAAGTCATACCTCTTATACATGGTATGCACATTTTCCCATGTATTTAAAATGACTTACAAAGTTATCCATGTGTGGAACTTACCTCACCATCTACAGTCTGCAGTTTTACTAAGTCTGTGCATTACGCTTGAGCTCACAGCTAAGAATGGGTAAATAACAGAGACTGTTGCTGATCTGTTTTAAGGCCTGACTGGCCTCTTCTTGCTGTGTTATTTTGTGCTGCTGAATTCTGCCACTGAAACTATAGTTTGTTTGTTTTTTTTTTTTTTTTTTTACCACAGTTTACCCAGCTTTCAATACTTACAAGGCAGGCACAGGAAACACAGGAGAATTTGGAGGCAATACCTTACAAGCCATGAATTATCTGTCCCCTACGTTTTCGTTACAGATATGGTCTCAGCTGGGTGTGATGGCACATGCTTATAAACCCAACAATTAGGAGGTAGAAAGAGGAGTTCAAGGCCAGACTTGGCTACATAACAAGTTGGAGGGCAGTCTGGGCTATTTACAATCATGTATGTGCCCCTCACTGACACCCCAGGGAGATGTGATAGCACATATCTATAACCTGAGCATTTAGGAGGCAGAGACAGGAGGATCCCTGCAAATTAGAGACCTATATAGTGAGACCCTGGGATATAGCATGTCTTATTATTATCATGGTCTTATTATTAACCAGGGCAGACATGAATGACTGGACTCAAATAATCCTGAGTCAGCTCCACAAGTATTTGGAACTATAGGTGCACACTACCACACCAAGCTTCCCAATTTTTGAGCCTCTATACATAACCATAAGTAAGACCCAAGGGTCTCAGACTACATGAAATGCTTACATAAATGGGCTGTAATACTGGGAGGTGGTGACACACACCTTTAATCCCAGCACTTCAGAAGCAGAGGCAGGTGAATCTCTGAGTTCAAGGCCAGCCTGGTCTACAGAAGTGAGTTCCAGGCCAGCCTGGGCTACTCAGAGAAATCCTGTCTCAAAAATATAAAAAAGGAGAGTGGGTGGGGAGCTATAAAATGTGTTTAACATTTAATGTTAAGAAATACTTTATAGGTGTAAGACATGTGACTAGAGCTGAGAGCCAAGCGTGGACATGTGTCAGGAAGAATCGCTCCCGATAGTTTGGAGCTCTAAGTACAGGAGAGTGAGTGGTCGCGCGTCCACTGAGGCCAGGGAAATGGAGGCCGTTGAAGGAGGTTTTATTCTGTGGCATGGAGGATTGATCTGGATTTTTAAAGTAATGGTGAATTTGCTTTCAATTGTAGAAATAGATGACGAATTCATCAAAAACTTGAAAATACTGATTCCGTGGCTCCTTAGTCCTGAGAGCCTAGATATTAAAGAGATCAATGGGAATAAAATCACCTGCCGAGGTCTGCTGGAGTACTTCAAGGTATCGTTCCCATTTTTGTACCTCTCATGAGTACTTCCCTTTGACGTGCCCTGGAATATGTGTCCTTCACATAAAAATTCTGTGGGGCAAATGTATAAGGTGCCCATAAAAAGGCTTTGGAAAATTATGACACATCTAAGAGAAGTCACTTTCTGAGGAAATAAAATCTTTTTTGAGGAAACTCATTGTAAGTAAATTTAACATTTGTTTTTAACTTAAGGGAACTATACTTTGAAATAAAAATATGTCAGAGTTGAACAAACCTTTATGGGAGTGTTCACAGAGTCCCCTCATACTGAATTTCACCTTTAAGATTATCCGAAAGCAACTGTATTTTCTTCCTGAAAAATAATTCTTCCAAACTGCTATCTGCACCAAAGGCATTTTTAGTAGAATTACTTTAAATTTGTATTTACCTCTTGACTTTACTAACAAGTAAAGTTTGTTACTTTGCCAACATGAATATCTAATGAAGAAATTAACCTGATTTGTCAGGTGCTTCAAGATTAAATGTCAATCTTTAAAGTTGGTATTTCACCATCTGAAATGCCTTTTTGTGTGACCTCTTTCCTTCGTCACTCTCAACAGTGACTGTATGTGAATTTCTAGTCTAACACTATAGATGGGCTTATGGTGTGGATTCATTATCCCTGCACAGATCAGGTCCATACAGCTTATGTATCAGCAGCACACAGCTCACTGTGAAAAGGAGACTACTCCATCAGAGAGATTTGAGCAAGCTTTTAAGGGAGATGACTTAAGCCTTGGCATGTGGCTATATATGAAAAGAGCATTTCAGAAAGAGGGAACAGCATTAGCTAAAAAAGCAAAGAAAGAAATAATAGTTCCTGAAAATATTTAGTTGTCAAGACCCTAAAATACAGGTTAACTTAAGAAATGTTGAATGAAATTGCTTGACTGAGTCTTTTTCCTGTTTGGTTTTGTTTTAGGCATACATAAAGATCTATCAAGGTGAAGAATTACCACATCCCAAGTCCATGTTACAGGTGCGCATTCATCAGGAGGTATAATGTTTAAGCATGTTTGTCTCTGAGGCCACATTTTCCTGCCTGTAGTCACCTAAAGATCACTTCCCTTACCCATGTGTCTATCTGAACGTTCCACACGAACACACCAGTGTTACTTAGGTTGAGATCCACTTTGTACCAAAGACTTTCCCTCCTCTTTGTACGGACTCCCGCTTAGAAACACACTCGTCCTGTTCTGGCTGGTGCACTGCTCCCACGGCATTCACAGGAGAGAAGACCAGGATACTCTTCAGAGAAAGGTCATCCAAATGAACGTTCACTGTAGCATTGTGGCTTACTGAGTAAACACCTAGGTTCTGTACATCTTAAAAGTTAATAATTTAAACATGCAGTAGAAACACTTCTGATCCTTGATAGCTGGTCCTGGCACATTTCTTGCTTGTGATGCTCTGATACAGATGACTCCGCTGTACATTAACATGTGTACTTTGTCCCAAGGCCACAGCAGAAGCTAACAATTTAGCAGCTGTCGCAACTGCCAAGGACACGTACAACAAGAAGATGGAGGAGGTAAGCATTCAGGATTTTGACAGAAATTCAGTATTTCTTCTTTGAACCCATTCTCTAATGTCGAACCACACTGGGTGCATGTGCAAAGAGGTGACTTGATGTCACTTTGCTCAGTATGTATGCATCACATGTCTTGTGTCCCTAAGAGACTTTAAAAACAGAACATTACAACATGGCCATGGGAAGCTGAGGCAGAAGAATTGCAATGAAGGTGAAGTGAGTGTTTAAGCCTAGCCTGGGCTACAATGAAATGAAACCCTGTGTCACAAAATTACACACACAGTGCACTTTTACAGTCTTTTAAAGATTAGTTCTCTACTAACAAAATATTCTTACTCATGTTTTATTTGACCAGATCATCCCACTGGAAGATTTAGTGGCTAAAAACATATGCTACTCTCTCACTGTGCATATTTGATTCCATAGTCTTATTATTTCTATTAAAACTTGTTAAAAAAAAAAACACAAACAACCAAAAATCAAGCCTCAGGAACCAGTATTTTTCATTTTAGTTTTAACTAATATAAGAAGTATCATTTTCCCCTAAAAAGTGTTGTAAGATCAGAGTTACATCTAAAATTGATGGACTCTTACAATCAAGAGAAATTTGGTATAAAATTAAAGAATAACCAGTTGTATTACCAATATTAAAACTATAGCCAAAGTAAGGACATGGTTAGCTGGAAATCCCTTTCTAACTGTGTGTGTGGTGATTGAGAGGCCCACACATGTACGTGAGTGTGGGATTTAGGAGATGCACACATGCATGTGAGTGTGGTGATTGGGAGGTGCACACATGCATGTGAGTGTGGTGATTGGGAGGTGCACACATGCACACGAGTGTGGGATTTAGATGCACACATGCACGTGTGTAGGAATTGGGAAGTGCACACATGCACGTGAAGGCCAGTGGAAGCTGTTGAGTGATCTCCTCTGTTACTAACTACCTTGTTCCTTTAAGAGGCTCTCACACTGCAGGAGAAGCTAAGCTGGCTGGCCAGTGAGCTTCTAGGATCTTCCTATCTCCAGCCCGCAATGCTGGAGTATAGGCGTGTGCAGCTGTGCCCAGCTGTTTCACATGGTGTTGGGGTTTGAGCTCAGGTCCTCACGCCTGCATAAGCAATCACTTCTGCCCACTGGGCCGTCCCCCGGCCTACCACGTAACTTTTTAAAAACTTGAAAATACAGTTCAAGAACATTCTGTGTGCTTCTATTACTCTAAGAAACATCCAGTTGGCTCCATTCAAAGTAAACAGTGAAAGAGCTAAGGAAAATATACTTCATGGTTCAAGAGTTTTATAGTACTGATTATTATTTTAGAATAAACTTCACTGGTCAAAATTACTTCATTATAACTTGGCTTCTGAAAGAACTGCATTATTTCTGTGTTTTCTCGACTTTGTATTCATTCTGTGAACAAACAGTTGGCAATTATGTGGGTCATGTCTTTTTTATCTTTGAGAATTTGTTAAGTCATAGATACTATTTCCTGTGTCTTAGAAGAGGGGCTGGGCATGGTGGCACCTTTAATGCCAGACCGAGGACACAGAAGTAGGTGGATCACTGTGAGTTTGAAGCTAACCTGTTTACAGAGCAAGTTCCATGCCAGGGTTTCGACAAAACATCCCTGTAGAGAGGCTGAAGAGGATTAAGAATGGCTTTATTAGCCGGGTAGTGATGGTACATGCCTTTAATCCCAGCACTTGGGAGGCAGAGGCAGGCAGATCTCTGTGAGTTCGAGGCCAGCCTTGTCTACAGAATGAGTTCCAGGACAGCCAGGGCTTCACAGAGAAACCCTGTCATGAAAAACAAAACAACAACAAAAAGCAAAACAAAACAAAAACCCCAAACCAAACGAAACCAAAGCCTTTATAAGCATTATACCAGCCACCCTTTCTGGTACTGCCTCCTGGATGTGGGGACAGTCTGGACTGACAACACATATGCAGCCTTCTTTCTGTCACTGACAGAAAACGCAGCAAGTCAAGCACACATCACTGTGTACTTACATAGACCTGCATGTTTTAGGTCAGTCACTCAACTTGTCTTCTTGATATAATAAAAAACATAAACGTAAGAGGTATGAGGCTGTAGGCTAGCATAACACAGAATACTATGTTACAGTGAACTTTTAATAAGTAGAAATCAGCTCTAAAATAATGATGGGAAGTACAGTGTGGTAAATAGTCATTTATTATGCTAAACTCTGTACTGCATGTAACTGTATACGTTATATGTAAACGACCACTGTTTACTAGGTCGTTCACATAACCGGACCGTAACTGACCACTGTTCTGGCTGCAGTGTCCCTGGGTGATGGAAATGAAGTCTGTCACTGAGTTCATCATTCTCATGCAGCATTCCAGTGTGCTCCAGTGAAAACTGTGGATACAGTTTGTCTACTCCCTATCACATAAACAAATACTTCTCTCTCTGACATAGATTTGTGGTGGTGACAAACCATTCCTTGCCCCTAATGACCTGCAGACCAAGCACGTGCAGCTAAAAGAAGACTCTGTGAAGTTATTCCGAGGGGTGAAGAAGATGGGTGGGGAAGAGTTCAGCCGGCGTTACCTGCAGCAGCTGGAGAGTGAGATAGACGAGCTTTACGTTCAGTACATTAAGCACAATGACAGCAAAAATATCTTCCACGCAGCTCGCACCCCAGCCACACTCTTTGTCGTCATCTTTATCACATATGTGATTGCTGGTGTGACTGGATTCATTGGCTTGGACATCATAGCTAGTCTGTGCAACATGGTCATGGGACTGACTCTCATCACCCTGTGCACCTGGGCGTACATCCGCTACTCTGGAGAGTACCGAGAGCTGGGTGCTGTCATTGACCAGGTAGCTGCAGCTTTGTGGGACCAGGTAAGAGTTCCTTTTGTTTTCCTCAGTTAAATTCTGCACATACTGTGTAGTCAGCATTCATTCAATATCAGAAATACACGGTGAACATGACTTAGGCCCACTCTTTAAAGCTTTACAACATGGCAAGATATGAACAACTAACTACAGTATGTCCTACGCAGCTGACATGCTAGTATGTAAAACATATGTGGATGAACGGCATTTTTACTTTCTAATTCTACAATGTTAATAGTGTTAGAAGTATGAGAAACAGTTACTTAGCTGCTTGTGACCCTGTGTTGAACTTAACCTAGCACTTGACTAGCACCGGCTGTGTGAGAGCGTACATGACCTACTGTCACTGGTTATCATATCCTCTCGGTAGTATCACATTTGATTTGATCGAGACTTTTGCAGCAAGCCACAACACGAGCAGTGGTCATGAACTAGCTGCTTGTGTGTCAGTTACTTCAGCTGAGGGAGTCAAGGCCACCATGACAACTTACTAGCTTACTCTTCCAGAAGTCTCGTTAGTTAGTTATTGAGAATTTAGGGACATTAAAGATCTCCATACAATTTTATATTTTAAGCTTTTGAACATTTGTGGTCTAGAGGTAGCTAATAGTAGCACCACCCCCACCCAGCATGAAGAGCACACTGTACTCCACAGTAGAATGTTAGCTAAGGAGCTGTGTGCCTTCGAGGAATCAAGCCGAAATGACCTGATGAGAGCACATGGGGAGTGAATGCAGCTCATCTGGATCCCAGCTACTCAGTATCTCAAAGTCTCCACGCACACGAAGCTAAAGACAGGTATCTGTGCAAACTTCAAAACCCTCCTAGAACACAACGGTAACACCTGTCAGAAATACAGAACTGGTTCTTTAAAGTATTTTGTAAAATATGGAATCTAAACTGATAAATCTTCAGGAGTATTTGTCTTAATGCTCACAATTGATATTGCAGATGAAGTTGAAAATTATGTTATTAAACAAAATGTATCTCTTCCTTTTAAAATTGCCTCTGCTACAGGGAAGCACAAATGAGGTAAGTTAACATTTTTAACTAAGATATATATTTGTAAATGTAATGTGATGTTCCTATTTACAACTACTAGGTATTATAGGATATCTTAGAAAATACTTCTCTAAAATGTAAGTTTATATGAATTTTTAACATATTCCAAATATTATATAGGATTTAATTTGCATAGAAGTGTCATTAAAGAGTGCTTGAGCCGGGCGGTGGTGGCGCACGCCTTTAATCCCAGCACTCGGGAGGCAGAGGCAGGCGGAATCTCTGTGAGTTCGAGGCCAGCCTGGGCTACCAAGTGAGTTCCAGGAAAGGCGCAAAGCTACACAGAGAAACCCTGTCTCGAAAAACCAAAAAAAAAGAGTGCTTGATTTAGTTCCTATGTAGAAAATTTCGTGGTTTAAGTAATGTTGCATTATTTGATTTCCCCATTGTGGTCAAATACTGGACAAGAGGAAGCATGCAGGAGCGAAGGGTTAATTGGCTCAGCTGAAGAGGAGATCGCAGCAGAGAAGGCATGGTGGCAGAAGCCTGAGGCAGCTGCAGGCAGGGAGCAGAGAAAGATGGACACTGTGCTCAGCATCTTTCTCTTTTTGAATCCCCTCTGGGACCATAGCCCATGGGCTAGATAGTCTTGGCCACACTGAGGCTGGGTCTTCTCTGCCTAGTTAATCTCTCTGGAAACAACCTCATAGAAATACTCAGAGATGTTTCCATAGGGATCCAAATTCCCTAAGGTTGACAATGAAGACCGACCATGGCGGTGTCCTTCGCTCTTCTGCAGTGAAGCCAGCGGTCTGCAATCTGAGTAAATGGCGTGCGTCACAGAGGGTATTCAGATGCAGCTGCCACCTTAAGGACTTTGGCTTCGGGCTGACAGTACTCAGCCCACTTTAAGAGGGCTCCATCACAGGATGCACCCATTCTTTCTTTGCACACCTCAGACCTGGCCTGTGAACTAGCATTCCTTCCTCCTTTCCATGTGCACACAGAAAGAAGCTGAGCTTCCAGAAAGAAACAATTACACTAAGAAAAAGTATGTCTATACAAGTGTTAGATCATTTTCTTCAAAGCTAATCTCGAACAACAAGTAATTCTTTTCTCAGTTTCTGCTTGACTCTATAAATGAATTATGTCCTTTAATCAAATACCAGTGGAACATTTAATATTTTAAAGTCAATAACAGCTACTTTATGTAAAAGTAAATAAACTCACTAGAAAAACAAAACAAATTTCAACTTTGTACATAAAACCTTGGGTGGGGGGACCTACGGCTTGAAGAGAACTGGAATTAAACCAAGTCTACCAGGAGCAGAACGTGACAGACTAGGATGATACCACACTGTACTGACCATTTACAGAACTGAACAAGGCACCATCCACTCTTACAGTGTTCAGCTATAGGGGCTAGAGAGACAGCTTAGTGGTTAAGAGCAGGGGCTGCTCTTCCAGAGGTTCTGAGTTCAGTTCCCAGCATCCACATAGCAGCTCACAATTGTCTATAACTCTAGTCCCATGGGATCCAGTGCCCTCTTCTGATATAAAGACATACATGATGACAAAGCATCATATACATAAAATACATTAATAAATCTTAAAAAAGAAAACAGCTATATAGAATCACAAATGAAAAACTTCTTGAGAATAGCTATGTAAATATTAAGCTATTACCCAGTTCTTAAAAATATTCAAAAACAACAGACTCCAGAAAGAGTTAGAATTGAGTGTTCAGTATGTGACAGTCAGAGGGGATGGATCTTACACCCTAGCCAAGAGGAAAAACTAAGATACTTAGGACTACCCAAAAATGTGCAGTTTGGAAAAATAGGATTGCTTGGTGTAGTGGCACGTGCCCATAATCCCAGCACTCAGCAGGTGGAGGAGGCAGGATAATAAATTTGAAGCTAACCTGCATCACATGGTGAAACCCAACCTTAAGAAAACTCCTAAAATTCTTCTGATTCAAATACCATGAAACTAATACAAGGAATAATCAGAGGAGTTCTTTTCAGTGAGGAAAGACTTTCTGAAGTGGTTTCTGAACAAGGTTCTGTGCAGTCAGAACTAGCCGTGGAAATACGGCAGGCAGAACGTGTGAGTAAGGGAACCCAGCTCGGGGCAGGAGCAATACCCCGCAGCTGACCCAGCACACACAGAATGGAAAAGTAGTTCTGAAAATAGATTCACAGCAGGAAGTTACAGGTCTAAGTTGTCTAAAACTGGCAATATTCACAATGTGAGATGTCCACATATCCCTGGGACATGGAAAACGATCGGACTAGGAGACAGTATTCTAAGAGATGTTTAATATAAAGTGCAGAGAGTAAAAACTTGGGAAGATCAACCAGTAACACATGCCAGGGAACTGAAACTACTTTACATTTTAAGATAGTAGTTATTGGGCCAGGCGGTGGTGGCGCACGCCTTTAATTCCAGCACTCGGGAGGCAGAGGCAGGCGGATCTCTGTGAGTTCGAGGCCAGCCTGGTCTACAGAGTGAGTTCCAGGAAAGGCGCAAAGCTACACAGAGAAACCCTGTCTCGGAAAAAAAAAAAAAAAAAAAAAAAAAAAGATAGTAGTTATTGGTCTGGTTATAGGACTGGAGTTACAGGTAGTTGTGAACCATTATGTAGATACTGGGAACTGAACCCAAGTCCTCTGGAAGATGAACCAGTGCTCTAGCCTGCTAAGCCATCTCTCCAACCCCTGCTAGTTTGTGTTTGATAGAAGATAATGATATAAAGAACATTAATTCAGGACTGAGAAGATGGCTCAGTGGGTAAACCTTTTGCCACCCAAGAGTAAGGACCCAAGTTCAAGTCTCCAATAGCCACTTAAATATCAAGTGGATGTGGTGATCCACCTATAATCCCTATGCTTAGAAGGTAGAGATGGGATTCTCTGGACAAGCTTGCTAGCTAGACTAGCCAAATTGGGTGAGAGACCCTGCCTCATATATAATGTGGAAAGCAACAGAGGAAGATACCAACAACTTCTGGCCTCCACCCACATCCACACACGTACACACATGCATGCACACCATATACGAAAATGTATTTAAAATGTGACTTCAGCATGCTGTATTTTATATAGTACTATAAACTAAAAAGGGAAAAAGTTATACCTGTGTGCTTAATGTTTTATACCCGACTCTTATATTCTAGGCTTTATACAAGCTTTACAGTGCAGCAGCAACCCACAGACACCTGTATCATCAAGCTTTTCCTGCACCAAAGTCAGAGCCTACTGAACAACCAGAAAAGAAGAAAATTTAAGTCAATAAAAACCAATGCAGGTGCATGACCATTTGTCACTTAACTATCAGAGCTTTTGTTTCCATGCAAACATTCAAAGTGCTTCCTTCAGAACAGAGTGAAAGCCAAACGCCTGAGAACTCGAGCAGTCCACTTCTTTCCTCCAGTGATTAATAAGCAGATGTATGTATGCATGGGTATTTGTTAATATGTGCAGTTTCCTGATTTTCGTCTTTAAATATGCTGTTATCATTTCAGGTATTTGTAAACTGGAGGACAGTAGAGGTGTTCTCCTTGACTTCACTAAGTTCTACTATGGGTTATAATTAAATATTGTGTGATAGCACTCCAGGTTTGGATATGCTCATTTAATTTCTATAGGAAATTTAAGTTATTTTGCGTAGCTATTTGTTAAAGCACAGCATAACTCAACAGGCTTGATTTAATCTATATAATCTTCTACATACCACAGGCTCTTATCTTGAAATATATTTAAGAGCTTAAAAGTTGCTTTACCAAAACGATACTTTGTTTCTTTTTATATTTATGACTTAATATAGAATGTAAATCTCTTGATTAAAAATGCACAGAAGTTGTTTTGTACATGTGTTTGCGTTTCACTGCTCTGTATATTTTTTCATTTGGTACACCAGAAATGTATTCCACATAGGTTTATTCTTTTAATATGTGAACTATTAAACTTTACCCTGGTTCCTAACATTAAAACAATGCTCACTGACTCTACAGTTATGTGGGAGGTGCTGCTGTGGCATGAAGGGCTTATCCTACTTTAATTCAAGAGCATTTTCTTTCTGATACCATTTCAAGAGAAGAGTGGGTGTTCAGGGTGGCATGACCATACACTATTTCTGATACCATTTCAGACTTAAGAAACACAAGCTAATTGTATTAGGTACTTTCTAGTTACTTGATTAAAAAAAAAAGTTTAATTTTATTGCTTTATTTTTCTGGACAAAATGTTGCTGTGCAGCTTAGCCGGCCTTCAGCTTGGGATCCTGCTGCCTCCTCCCCAGACCCTGAGAACACAAGCATGCGCTGCTCTCTGCAGTGTCCTTCATGCTCATATAAACAGGGGCCTGTCATTTATTTCTAATGACTGAAACCTTTAGTGGAGTTTACTAAGTAAACCAAACGCGAGAGGAAAGTAAAACGAGGTGGGAGGCTGAGTGTGGTGGCGCACACCTTTAATTCCAGCACTTGGGAGGCAGAGGCAAGTGTATTTCTGTGAATTTGAGGCCAGCCTGGTCTACAGAGCAAGTTCCAGGACAGCTAGGACTGTAACACAGAGAAACCCTGTTTCTAACAAACAAACAAAGGAGGTGGGAGGGGAGAGTAGTAATGGGAAAAGGTCATGCCTCTTATCTATCTGGGAGCCCCCAAACAGGTTAAATTGTCTCAGTAATGGTGACCAAAAGCCAGTAGAGACAGAAGAGTACGTGCATGTTCGCATCTGTACATCAGTTACACTTTAGAAGCACCTGGCCTTATGCTCACTGATGATATCCACCAGTCAGATTTCAGTTTCCACGCCCCTTTCATTATAGGCTTCCTTGGCTTATGGGCCTTGTGAACAGAAAAGCATCAAACATTGTACTGAATCAAAAACACTGAAACATGGACTCAAGGACCAGATGGTTTCCACAAAAATATATTTAATAACTTGTCATATAAAATCAAACACAATATTTTATCAATAATTCAAACTCACTTCTAACAGAGAGTGCTTGCATTTGGAAAAACTAAACTAAAATATATACATATTCACAACACTTGTAAGCACAACTGAAGAGCTATGAAAGTCACAGAATTCTAGATTTACAGCTGCAAGTTCCATAAACTTATCTTAACCAAGTGTTTGGCTCTAATTATGAACAACTATTAAGCCAAAAGCAAGAAAAATGGGAAGGAGTGACCTGTTTCTAGACCTTTACGATGAATACTTCTCTACGATAAAAAAGGCAATATAAAACTCACAAATGACCAAGATTTCTTACTGGATCCCTGATTGTCAGTTTTGGCAACTTGGCCGAGCCTGGTGGAAGGCAGTGAGCTATGTGGTCAGGAAGCCTGCCTGTGTCTCACCAGAGCCTTGCTAACTAGAGTTGTGTGCTCTGGCTCAAAGGAAGGAAGCAGTATTGGCAACCGGTGCACACGCCTTCCCCACACAGGCTAAGGCCTTGTGGTTAACGTATTGCTGAAAGGCTTTATCACCCCACTTCAAAGGTGCCCCTTACATTAGGGAGGAAGAAGAGGGGGAGATGACCACATACATCATACACAAGTTCATCACAAGAAAGGTTCCAAGTCCTATTTTGTATTTTGAGCTACACTCATAGTAATGGTCAATCCACCTTATTCCAGAAAGTACTTCTCACCACAATAAGCAACTTTTCAAAAATGTGCTCTCGCCTTCTTCCTGTCTCTGAACAAGAAGAGTGTATTCCATAAGAAGAGTGATTGTTTGCTAAATGCCTGGTTATGATGATGTTCTCTTCCTGTTCTCCTTTTCATCAAGAATATTCAAAGCAGTTTCTTAATATACAGCATTTGGAAGTGTATGCCATATTGGCTCTTTAAATGATAAAACTTTTTTTGGTTCAATACAAGAAAAAAAAATGTGGTAACAAAATATATGTAAAACTAGAGTTTTCTAATTCCAAAGAGTAAGTTGCCTTTATTAACCAAAGTACTTGTTTGCAGTCATTTATCTGAAAGTATTGGAAAGCTCTTAGACAACTTGGCCTGTGATGAGCTTAACTTAAAAACTTGCTGCCGTGCTGCTGGGCGTACCACTGCTGTCTCTGCTTGCGGTTTTCCAGCTCGGTGAGAAGAGCCTGTCTGTAGGCCTCGTACAGCTTAACGATCTGCTCCAGCTCCTTCATGAAGAGCAGCTTCAGCATTCCCTGGTACGTGTCCAGATCAGCCAGCTGGAAGAGCTCCCACTTCAAAATGTGGTCGTATCTGTCAGAAAACAGTGTTCATAACAGAATACATAAGTGTGCGTTTACAACAATAAACTGTAGATTTTATAGACATTTTTATTATAAGTAAACAAACTAAGTTTTATTTAAAAATATTTGGCTGGGCGGTGGTGGCGCAAGCCTTTAACCCCAGCACTCGGGAGGCAGAGCCAGGCGGATCTCTGTGAGTTCGAGGCCAGCCTGGGCTACCAAGTGAGCTCCAGGAAAGGCGCAAAGCTACACAGAGAAACCCTGTCTCGAAAAACCAAATAAATAAATAAATAAATAAATAAAATAAAAGTAAAAATATTTGAGTTAGTAAAACTTTTTTTTTTTTTTTTTTTTTGAGTTGGGGACCTGCGCTGACCCTGAACTCCTGGGCTCAGGATCCTCTTGCCCCACCCTCCTCAATAGCTGGGAATACAGGAGCACGCTAATACACATGGTTCTAAATACACTACTTCTCCTCTTCCCTCTCTTTTTAAATTCATTTACAGACTTTTCTGTGTATGAAGGCTTTGCCTGCATGCATGTAACTGCACTGTGTGCACACCTGGTGCCCGAGAAAGCCAGATAGATATCAGATCTCCTGGAACTGGAGTCACAGTTTTAAGTTGTGCGAGAACAGCTCCCACTTTTCTATGACAGGGAACTCTTGAAGAAAGGGGGATAAGAGACTGAGGTAGAAGGATAGAGGGGAGAGAAACAGAAAGACAGGACAGCCTCGGGAGGGCCTGGATCCTTATCCACCGGCCCCTCCTGTCTCTTCTAAAGGGCTATTTATAGGAATGCCAAGGGGTGGAGCAAAGACCTCCCCTAGTTCAGCCAAGTGTAGCCCCTTCCAATCACCTAGTAACCATGCACATGGCCAAGCAATCCTCTAATGCAGCCCTGTTGGGTAAAGCAAGCTCAGATCTCACCTAGGATACCTCTGTGGGCCTCCACATTAAGTCACCATATGGTTCTGAGAACTGAATCAGGGTCCTCTGCAAAAGCAGCAAGCACTCCTAACTGCTCTCTCTCCAGCCCTAAGTACATTTTTTTTTAAACTTGAGAGAATTTTTTTAAGATTTATTTTTATGTGCATGGGTGTTTTTTGCCCACATGATGTGTCTATGCACCACATGCATGCCTGGGAAGCCAGAAAAGGGCACTGGATCCCCTGGAACTGGAATTTCAGACAATTGTGAGCTGCCGTGTGGGTGCTAAGGAACTGACCCTGGGTCCTCTGCAAGAGCAGCCAATGGTCTTAACAATTGAGCTATCTTTCCAGTCCCAAATACACTATTTTTTAAGGAAGGGGAAAAAAAAAACTGTTAAATATTACTTCAGATTAAAAATTAGTCCTGGGCAACCATTAATACCAACTCCAGACTATAGTGGTTCTGTAATTTCCAAAAACCACATCCTATTAACAGTTTTCAGGGTGAATGTCCACTATTAGAGGAATGTAAGCATAGCAAGTCATGTGCCTGTGTTATGTTGATGATGTCATCATCTCAAATCACTGCAGGGCAGACATAGAAGGAAGCTTTAATTACAAATTCTAGTAGGTTTCTTTTTAATAATCACTATATCCTACCTAATAGGTACATTTGCCATTTTACTCCAAAAGGACCATCCATCTAATATAAAAATATGTACGGCTTCAAAAACAAGCCTCTGAGCAGTTACTGCAAGCTGCCCAGCGCAGCACACAGCTCCAGCCGTCCTGGGTGTGTGCACCAGGAACACCAGCCAAGCCCCGGGAAGCATTTCACTAGACTTCCACTTTTATTCTCTTCCTTGAGGATGTAAACTTACTAACAGGAGACTGGTTTCTTTGCAGAAGCCTGGATATTCTTCTCTTTTCTGGGCACTCTAACTCCTGGTAACTGGAGTGGCGTGAAGAAGCAGTTACATCTCAGGTGTTTCCCAGAACCGCTGTCACTCAGGTAGTTTAATTTATCTATGATTTCTCTGAAATAAACTCGTAATTCCTACAAAGAACTCAATCTCCAAGAGTGTTCTGCTTTGAGTGAAAGTTTCATCGGTGTATCAAGCTCTTACCTAGGTTCTTTTTTGGTTATAAGTAACTATATCAACTTACATGTTAATCTTATAAAAATGTAAATAAAGAAAACAACAAAAATTAAACTTGTCCATACTTAGTATTCTTAGGTATCAATTACCAGAGGTCTGCACACCAAGTAATGAGGACTCAGACATCTTTCAAGAATTCTTACTTCTAATCAAAGAGTCAAATTTTATAAGCTCTGATATCCTTTCTTAAATGTTACATAGAGCTCCAATATTAAAAGAAAAGCATGGTACTTTACTTTTTTTTTTTTTCCTCTGAGACAGGGTTTATCTGTGTAGCCCTGACTGTCTTAGAACTCGCTCTGTAGACCAGGCTGGACCAGAATGCAGAGATCCATCCACTTGCCTCTGCCTCCCTAGTGCTGGGATTAAAGATCTGCACCACCACCGCCCAGCTAAGCATGGTCCTTAAGTTGAGCTTGTTAGAGATCCCAAAGATACTGGTGCTGTGTGCTCACTTACTTCACAGGGGCTCGGGCGTAAACCTGAAGCCAGTCAGGAATTTCTGCAGTATGGTAAGGATTTGCAGGGACCAGGAGGGACTGATTTCTTTCAGTTTGCTGTGGCTGGTATGTGATGGGAGGAGGCTGATCATACCGAGGTACGCTAAGAAAAAAGAATTGACATTTATTAATACAGAAGCCCCTTCACCTAGGACAGAAAGTATGATGACCATACAGCTTTTTGTTTGTTTGTTTGTTTTTTTGTTTTTTTGAGACAGGGTTTGCACCTTTCCTGGAACTCACTCTGTAGCCCAGGCTGGCCTTGAACTCAGAGATCTGCCTGGCTCTGCCTCCAGAGTGCTGGGATTAAAGGCGTGCGCCACCATCGCCCGGCGACCATACAGCTTTTAAGGCTCTTCAATGTGCTTTTTGGCCAAACCGACTATCTTCCACCCCAACAGAACTTTCTATGTTGAACTGTGTGAGAGCTATGGAATTCGTCCTGCAAACACCTGGGAGTGTGCACTTCTGTGGCAACAGACTTTTTGTTGGATCCAATCCAAAGAATGAGACTAAAGAAAACATTCTGGACGAGTTCAGTGAAGTCGCAGGTTTAACAGGGTTTGGTGGATGTTATCCTGTCATCAACCTGATGACAGAAAATGAAGATCACCAGTCAGCAGCATTAGCCAGATGCTGGCTGGCAGTGGAAAAGTGACAGTGGAAAGGAATGTAGTTACAGTGTGTGGTGGTTTGGAATAGGGATGGCCCCCACAGACGCATAGATTTGAGGGCTTGGTCACCAGGGAGTGGCACTATTAGCTGTGGCCTTGTTGAGTAGGTGTGGCTTCGTTGGAGGAAGTGTGTCACTAGGGTAGGCTTTGAGGTTTCAGATGCTCAAGCCAAGCCTAGTGTCTCTCTTCCTGCTGCCTGCTGATCCAGATGTAGACCTCTCAGCTACCTCTCCAGTACCATGTCTGCCTGAATGCTATCATGCTTCCTCCATGATGATAATGGACTAAACCTCTGGACTGTAAGCCAGCCAAAATTAAGTGTTTTCCTTCCTAAGAGTAGCCATGGTCATGGCGACTCTTCACAGCAACAGGACACTGACTTAAGTAAGACACAGTTGAATGGGCTGACCCTGTGGAAGAACCAGATCCAGAAGTCCTGGCTATGGTAAAGTTTTATGAGAAACTTGGCTGCTGCAATGACAGAAGAAGTATTGGAGAAGTCATTTTCTGAGTTTGGAAAGCTGGAGAGAGTGAAGAAGTCAAAAGATTATGCATTTCTTCATTTTGTAGACAGAAGAGCTACTATTGAGGCTATGAATGAAATGAACAGAAAGGAAACAGAAGGGGGAGGATTGAAACTGTCTCAGCTCAGCCACCACACAAGAAAAGGAGAGTGTCAAGTTGCTAGGCAGGCTTCCAGAAGTAATATATATGAAGATTGTTCCAAATAAGATGTTGAGGCCATGGTGGAGGGAGAGGTGGATATGGCTACCCTCCAGATTAGTACAGCTATGAAGGCTACTATGATGCTGACTATGGTTATGATTACCATGACTATCACAGAGGATAGTAGGAAGATTCCCTATGGCTATGATGACAACTAGGCAGTGAGAGAAGGATGGAGAGGGTGAAGTGTTACACCACCACCAAGGCATGGGGAGCACCATGTCTACGAGGCAGAGCTAGCTACTCACGGGGGCCGTGTTGTGGAATATTATTTTAAGATGTGTTACATTTGTTTATGCTGTGGAACATTTGTTTAATGATGCAAAATGTGTTGCATTTTTTTTTTTCTGAGACAGGGTTTCTCCGTGTAGTTTTGGAGCCTGTCCTGGAACTCACTCTGTAGCCTAGGCTGGCCTTGAACTCACAGAGATCTGCCTGGCTCTGCCTCCTGAGTGCTGGATTAAAGGTGTGCGCCACCACTGCCCGGCTGTGTTGCATTCTTTTATGCTGCATTTGTTTAACTCTGAAGCTGCGTTACTGTGCCTGTCTGAAACACTGATGGTTTAAGAAGGAACTGAACAGCCAATAGCAGGGCAGAGAAAGAACAGGGGGGCTGGCTAGCAGAGACAGGAAACAGAAGGAGAAATCTGGGAGAGGAGATCGAGAAGCAAGAAAAGGAGGACTCGAAGGGCCAGCCACCCAGCTACACAGCAAGACAAGGAGTAAGAGTAAAGAAAGGTATACAGAAATAGAGAAAGACAAAAGCCCAGAGGCAAAAGGTAGACAGGATAATTTAAGTTAAGAAAAGCTGGCTAGAAAGAAGCCAAGCTAAGGACAGGCATTTATAAGTAATAATACATCTCTATGTGTGATTATTGGGGAGCTGGGTAGCAGGGCCCCCAACAACAGGGGGGGGCACGCACATTTGGGACCACCAAGAGGCTCAAGACCTGTAGAACAATAGAGAGGCCCTTGTCCTTGTGGAGCTCAGGGCAACTGAGGGGGCAATGTAGGAGGAAAGAAGAAAGTAGATGGATACAACCTGCCTGATGCCAGATGTCATGAGGCCAACAACTAACAGAACCGTGTTCCTAACCCACAGATCAGCACTGCCTCAACAAGGTGTTAACTATTCTGTTAACTATGGTTACAATAATGACAACAATATTTTATCAGGATATTTAGCAGCAACAGTGGAAACAGACAAGCGAGGAGGGTTGGACAATGGTACTGGCCAGGTATGACTGGCTCTAGAGCTACATTCTTCAAGACAAAGCTGCCTTAACTGTTTCATCTGTGAGGGCAGTTTGCTGCCATCTGTATTCAGCTGAAGAAATAAATCACTGTGTATATAGCCCAGGCTTTTTATCTTTCTTCTTTTCATAAGTGCTCTTGGACATTATTTGGGGTTGCGGAGTTCCCTTATTATGGGGTTACAATGCTTTTATCATTCCAGGATTCATTTTAGCTTCAAAACAATCTGTTACATCAGAACCTTTGGTTTGGACAGTTCTTTTTTTTTTTTTAAATGATTTATTTATTTATTTATTTATTTATTTATTTATTTATTTATTTATTTCATATACAATGTTCTGTCTGCATGTATGCCTTTATACCAGAAGAGGGCACCAGATCTCATTACAGATGGTTGTGAGCCACCATGTGGTTGCTGGGAATTGAACTCAGGACCTCTGGAAGAACAGCCAGTGTTCTTAACCTTTGAGCCATCTCTCCAGCCCGGTTTGAACAGTTCTATTTTTCTGGATTCAGAACAGATTTCATAAGTGTATGAAGTATACTATAAATAAAGTACAAGCTAGTGCTCTGCCTTAGTAGTCTTAAGAATTTAAAGCGAACAGTCTTAAGGTTTTTTGTTTTGAAAATAAGCTTAGACTATATATTTAGCATTCCTAGAAACAGATTAACTATGCTTTTAAATGTTATAATTCCACACCTTTTTGAAATCTGCCCTACAAAATTTGTTTGATATACATGTCCAAACAATGACAATTTGTTCTTTGATGTGATTATATTTCTTATTTCTTGTTTATGTGAAATTTTAATAAAACTCAAAAATCTATTTTAAAAAAAAGCAACAACAAGTTAAGCCTTCCGTATTTTAAAACATTTCTTCTGGCTGGTATTCATTCTTTTTAATGACAGCTTCAACGGTGATAAAAAGCTGGGCCTTAGTCTTAACCTTTATACAAGGCTTAAATTACAAGCACAGATTTCTGCAAATAACTAGTAACTTGCCAACATATATATTGGAAAGGTCTATAGCTTTTCTCAAAACAAAAGAAGATTTTTTTTTTTTCTTCCGCTGACTGAAAAGGTGAGGTTGGGGTATGCAGTGCAGCAGGACCGGGCACTGGGCCAGGTCAGGCAAACAACTGGGCGTTGACTAGAGCCTGTTTGAAATCATCAGGAATGAAAAAGGATCAGGTTTCAATGAGCTCTAACAGTCTGTGTAAGCTGAGAAGGGAGACTGGTTATATAGGAGTGAGATGTTCGCAGAAGGGTACTGTGCAAAGTACTCAACACCTGCAGGCTACAGAGTGAAGTCTGGGAAACCAAACTGAGCTATTTCAGGCAGAAAGACAAAACTGAAGAGTCTGCCTCTAAACAGAAAAGACATGTGAATATAAAAAAAGGTCACTGCTTTCTTAACTGGCATTAAAATAAGGTCTAGATTATATTCTGGTTAACAGTTCAGTTTATTTTAAGATTATGTGTTTGGATGTGTGTGTGTGTGTGTGTGTGAGAGAGAGAGAGAGAGAGAGAGAGAGAGAGAGAGAGAGAGAGAGAGGGAAATGAAACAATTATCTGGAAAATTGCTTTATGAACCATCAACACTCTACAGTAATACAGGGTGCGATAAACAGAAGGTAACCTTTCAAATTTGGTTGTAAAGACTACTACTGTATGAGAGCAAACATAACCATGGTCTTAGTTCTTCAATAACTTCATGAAGTTATTCAATAAAGCTGACTAAATGCCACTAAATGTAATCACTGGAAAAAACAGACTTCCAACAAATTGTATTAGGCCAGATGACCCTAGGCACTATCTTTCCATGTGCTTATGACATTTCCCCATTGTACCCAGTTCTTGCAGCTTAAACATGACTAATGTGAACTATTTGCTTCTTCACTGTTAAGTTAATATAGTTATCTATGTACTTTGAAGCACAGTGTCTATTTTATACTTACAGCAATCTCAATTGGATTATCAAGTTTCAAGTGCTCAATAGCCATGCATGACAACTGGCTACAATAATAAATAACACAAGGCTTAAGTGTCATTCAAAACAGCCCAAAGAATTACTTGTAATATTTATTAAAAAGCTAGACTGTTTTGTTCCATTCCAACTTTTCAGTAAGAAAACAACATAAAATCATGTCTGAAGTTGACTAAAAACAGCAAGATAATGTCAAAATTTCAAAGTATATTCTGACTTCCTAGGAGGTGGGTCTGACTGATGGGAATTTAAGATGGAGCTGGGTAATTTATTAACTTGAATTTTTGGGTATCTACAACAAAAACATTCTGGCATTTCTTCTAATTGGAATCTATCACAAAGATACATTTGTTTCAGGTTGCTCCAAGAGAAAAAACTTTTAAAAACTTACTAATTATTAAAATCATTCATTATTAAAATATATCTAGGATATAAGTATAAATTTTGAGAAGTAACTATTTAAAATCTTAAGCTTCAAGATGCTTATTCTCTTCCAAATGTGTGAGACCAAAATCTAACATGGGATGCTCTCAAAATAGAAAGCCAAAAATGAAGCTGCTACTTTACCTGGGAGCACAAGGGTGCCTGTACTGAGCCCTTTTATTGGTGTGGTCCACATAATAGGTTCCAAACTCTGATGACTCGACTCGTTCCCACCCAGGAGGAAGTCCTTCTCGTTCAAGAGGGTGACTCCAGTGAGTTGTGTTTGTGTTATGATCTATGTAGTATTTTCTCCCTCTCATTGTCCAGTCCACAGACCAGCCAGGGGGAAGGGGTAAATCTTCAGAGCCATGGTTAGTTAAATTCCCTAGAGATGTAGCAGTGACTCTCCCAATACCTGAAAGGAAAAGAAAATGGAGCAAGTATTCAAGTATCTGTTAAAATTTATGATTATGTCAGTATAAAATTTCCACAAAATTCATAAAATACTATTAAATTAGAAAGAAAAAGATGAACTGAATTTTGAAACGAATATGAGTTTTGACTTGTTTGTTTGAATCTTCCATCACCAGGGTACAGGAACCCTTAAAATGTTTACACCACTAAAGGAAAAGTGAAAGGAAAAATAAATCTCAGTCAAGATTTAAGATTTGACACTTCATCCAAAAAATTTTTTAAAAAGCAAAAATAAACTTGTAAAACCATTCCCAGTTTATAATTTTTTCAAAGAATCAAGCTGCACCCTAGAATTTTTAAGTGCCCTAGAATTTTAATAATTTATTATAATTTAATAATTTTTAATAATTATCAGGGCAAGTCATACAGTCAACATGCAAATAAGTCAAATAACCACATGCTGACCACAACTAGAAATAGAAGTTCATGAAATAACACCACTTACAATGGCTCTAAAAGTCAAAAAGTCAGGTTCCCAATTAATTGACATGTTTTTAGAATATGTACTATATATTTTATATATTTGGCTGAGCAAAATGTTTAAGGAATGATAATAAACTCATTTTTCAACTCTTGAAATTATACTGACACCCTTAATATGCTGAAATGTCAGAATCCCCGCTTAGATTAGAAGCAGTGTTTCTTTCAATCATTTCAGTATCTGTGTAAACAGCAGTGACAAAATAATTTAGAAGAAACATTCAAATTAAGCATGCTTGAATAGAAATGCTTCTGTTCAAACTCTGAAATTCTAAAGGATGAAATGTAACTTTATAAATAAATACAGGTTATTGGCAGGTGTTTTAAAAACTGTTTGCACCTAACATATAACATAATGGGAAATGCAAAAGCCTAGTCTACAGAAAGGCAGATGAACCACTATTGTCATAGCAGACGATTATGCTACTGGATGCAGAGGTCAGAGCAGAGTACTAGACTGCACAGCTACACACACACGAAGACGCTTTCTACTTAATCTCTTTGGCGACTCTTGCCAGTAATCCCAGCACTTGGGAGACGCTGGAAGAAAGAATGCCACAAGTTTGAGGTTAGCCTAGGGTGCACAGTGAGTTCCAGGCCAGCCTGGGCTAAAGAGAAGCCCTGTCTCACCCCACCCCACCCCACCAATACAAGAGGTGAAAAAAGGATAGGTAATATGCTTCCTTCTTAGAGTCATACTTAGAACAGCCCTGGGTGCTACCATCCCAGACTTCCTGGTATTCACCTGTCTTTGTGAGCAATAATCTATGGCAGAAAGGATGGTACGTGACTTCTGATGTTAAGATACCATGCAGCTTCTGTTCCTATCAAGCTCATGTGCTTCTCCTTGGATCACATGTCTTAAACAGTGCATGTAATGAGGAACTGAGGCCTCCAGCTAAAATGAAAGGCTCTTGTTCACAGCTTCAGGAGTATTCTCTGAACTGTGCATCTAAGGACATGGATATCACAGCCCGGGGAAGCACTGACGTAATTTAAGCCCTATGACTTCATGAGACCCTGAGTCAGAAGCACACAGCTGAGCTGCTTCTGACATCCAACATAAACTCAAATGTTTCTTATGTTACCCAGTTTAGAGTAACACACAAAACAAAATCAATTGAGATGAGAAAAATATGTATATGCACACATACATGTATTTATACCCATTTTCATAAAATGCTAAAATTAACACTACAACAAAAATTAATGAAACTGGTTATTTATAGAAGGAATGGGATAATAGAAATGACTTTGTTAGCCGGGCGGTGGTGGCGCACGCCTTTAATCCCAGCACTCGGGAGGCAGAGGCAGGTGGATCTCTGTGAGTTCGAGGCCAGCCTGGTCTCCCAAGCGAGTTCCAGGAAAGGCGCAAAGCTACACAGAGAAACCCTGTCTCGAAAAACCAAAAAAAAAAAAAAAAAGAAATGACTTTGTATCCCTGGATGGCCTGGAACTATGCAGACCAGGCTGGCTTCAAACTCACAGAGAACTAACTGCCTCTGCATCCAGAGTTCTAGGATTAAAGGTTCGAGCCACCACGGTGGACAAACGAACAGCATTTTAATTGTCAACATAAACCACTATTTTCAGTATGAAAAAGTATCTGCAAACATGGCAACACAATGTGAATATATAGATTAAGACCCCACAACCAGACACTCAACATGTGTAAAGACGGTGAATTTTATGTGAATATATAGATTAAGACCCCACAACCAGACACTACATGTGTAAAGACGGTGAATTTTATGTGAATATATAGATTAAGACCCCACAACCAGATACTACATGTGTAAAGATGGTGAATTTTATGTGAATATATAGATTAAGACCACACAACCAGACACTACATGTGTAAAGACGGTGAATTTTATGTTGAATATATAGATTAAGACCACACAACCAGACACTACATGTGTAAAGATGGGGAATTTTATGTTGAATATATAGATTAATACCACACAACCAGACACTC
>CABHPQ010174398.1:1682-52035 GCA_902168405.1 Peromyscus aztecus
TAGCAACACATTTGCCATACAGAACATTCCCACAACACCTGCTTGGTGATAATCAGCCATTAATCTCCCAGGCAGGAGCAAAACAAACCTGAAAGACTGAAATATCACTGAGAGTCTCCTTAAATAATCTGAAAACACCCAGGTTTCAGTAGAAGAATTGCTCCTTATATCAAGAACTGGTAAAGGTCTCATACAGAAAGGAAGTACTTGATGAGCAGAGGAAGAGGATGCAATGGCAGAGATGTTATCTGAAAAGGATTTTAGAGCAGCCATGTAAAGCATGATTCAATGGGTAATCACTTCCATAATTCAAACAAATCAATAAATATCCAAGGCACACACACAAATATCAACAGTTAATTAGGTGATACAAAGAAGTTGTACTCACCAAGTGTCACCAACAGGACTGCTAGCTGAACAAGGAAGTCAACAAAGAACAGACTGGACAAGAAAAAGCCCATGAAGCCTCAACCTGACACAAAGAACTATAGACAACTGAGTAAAGCTGGGTGTGGAGTGAGGAGGGAGAGGCCCTCTCCAGGGAAGAACACATCAATTAGTTGTCCAATGTTGACAGGTGAGCCCTGAAAATACACCTACAAGTAACTATGTGGACTCCACATCTTAGGTTCAGGAGTGTGCATGCATATAGAAATACATACGTGCATGGAATAACAGTTAGTGGAAAAAAGGGGCAGGAATTTGAAGGAGAGGGGAGGGATATATAGGAGGATTTGGAGGGACAAAAAGGAAGGGAGAAATATTGTAATTAAATCACCATCTCAAAAACGAACAAAAAACCCCCCAAAATTAAAAAAAATAAACAAAAAATTAAAAAAAAAGAAAAAATGAATGACAACAGCAAAGAGAACCAAACCCTAGAAATGTAAACTGTAGAAATAAGAAATAGAAAGTGGGAAGAAAAAGTTCAGTTAACAGAACCAGAGCAGGCCCTGATACACTGTGTTCTTCGCTTAGAATAGAATGGAATTGAAAGGACAAAACGATAACATGAAAATCTCCGGGGTGTGTGTGTGTGAAAATAATAATACACTCATAAATAATCTATAAAGTGCAGACATGATGATGGAACATTTGAAAACGAATTAAACAGAATAAAAACAGCAACATTTGCAAACTTGCACCTTGCCTTAGAAACACGGAGGGGGCCGTTAATGGTCTCGACACGAGGTATGAACATGCGCAGAGGAGAGAGAGGAGAGGCGCTGTGTGTCTTGAGGCCATGAGTGCCCACGTCTTCAGGCTCTTGAAAGAAGAACGTGAAAGCAAGGCAGGGAAGAAGAGAGGAACACGGTAAGAAAAGAAGTGAATAATCCTAAATGTAGAAAACTGCACCATCAATGGACAACGTATTGGCTCTTTATAAAGATTCATAACATGGACAAACTTGTCAAACTAACAAAGAAAAAAGGAAGTCAAATCATTACGCCAGGAATGAAACGGCAAATATTGCTGCAAACCCTGCAGGCACCAGAAGAATCATAAAAAAAAGATTGACCTGCCTTAGATGCATGAATTTAAAATATAGATGGGAGAGATTGGCTATAAAATGCAAACTACTACAAATTGCCCAATACAAAGTCAGCGATTAGAATTCATTATTAAGGAATTTGAATTTGTAATTTAAAACTTTCTAGAAAAATTACCAGGCCCAGAAGATTATGCCGGAGGACTCATACAAATATGTAAGAGGAATTAATATCAATTCTATATGGTCTTTTCAAGAAAATATTAGAGACTAAACTTGTTTTGTGAAACTAACATTATATGAAACCAAGTTGGGGAGGGAGAACACTGCACATCAATATTTCCAATTAATTCAGAAACTCTCCCCATCAAAAAAAAGTTCTTAACAAACTACATGTGATTACATTGTCAATATGTAAAAATTATTGCATACCTTGAACAAGTGGGATTTATTCCAGCAGTTTAAAGCTGTTTCAATTTCCCCCAACTAACCACTGCTCATTATATTAACAGGTTAAAAAACAAGAAAGTATTATAGCTGGTACACAGTGAGAAAGTCCTATGTAACTACTGTAACAAAGACTGAACGATGCTGGCCAAGAAAGGGTATGTAGAACAGTGGAAAAGAATAGACACTTTCAGACATAGACTCATATAGATTCCATAAGGAATCGTGAGTGCATCTATACACACATATAATCAGTAATGTTGCTTTAACAGATAGGAAAACAATACTGGTAGTTGAGACAGTTTCATCAAAAAGAAAAAAGAAGAAGAAAAGAAAAGAAAATCTCTGAGACCAGTTCTGGCAAAATCTGGATGTATAGTTAATTATCTTCAGCCTTCAGAGTCCTCAGAAGGGACAAAAGGCCCAAACAGAAGCTCTTCCACACTGTCTACAACCATAACTCAGACAGTGTGCTGTTCGTTTCATTCTTAAAGCTGCAGATTACTAGTGTTTTGTATCTGCATTTAAAGCTGTCAGGCTTGGAGTTGTTCAAATATTTATTACAGTTGAAAAATATTTATTCAATAGCATCATTCATCCAAATTACATTATGAGTTAAACGGGCGTTTTACACAGCCTGGGAAGCCAGCCATTGTGTATGAGATTGTTTCTTTGATAATATGTGTTCCCAGATCCTAGTACCCAATACAATAAATCCCAGTTACAATAAAAGTCTGTGAACACAATGACTATTGTCAGCTTAGCTAGTCAATGAACAATAGAAAATATTAATAATTCAGCCTGTTCTTCAACTCTTTGCTCTCCTTTCCCGAATCACAACTTCCCTTTGTTGTATATGCCTTCTACGGGGGTGTTTGCTGTTTTCCCATCTGAGTGTTTTTGTTCTAGAGCCTAGTAAAAGCAGAAGGTTAGAAAACAAATCGGTGGCACAAATTATGGTTGAAAACCTTCAGTTACACGCGTGCCAATTAAAGTGCCATGAGGAGAGTCTGCTGTGCCTGTGCCATCTGCACATTACCCCGGGGAACTGTGTGTGCGGTTTGTAGAAAGCAATTCACTATACACTTTTTGGAGTGCCTAACCTGCCGGGGCATTTTTCAAAGTCTGTGTGTGGATGGATGTTTTCAAAGGGCTTAAAGGTAAGGCTGCCCTAATTTCTGAGTATTTCTCAATGACGGAGCTCATCAGACTCTAAAACTTAAGTTTGGCTGAGGCAGGTATATCATCTGGACTACACAGTTTCTATCCCAGCACAGGTTCAGGAGCAGACAATAAAAATGTATTTTCTAGTGTGGGATCAGAACTATGAGCTGCTGGTTGTAAGGGAATTAATTAACAGTGGGATGGGTTACTTATGAACTCTTTTTTTTTCCTTTCCTCTCAGGGTGTGCTCAAAACAAACTAGTGAGATGCAATTCAACCTTCATAGAAAGCAATATACATATGAAATTGAATCAGGAAAACAAGGCAATGCAAATTCTCCAGATGGAAATTGGAAATAATACAAAGGACATCAGGAAATACCAGTGGTCAAGAGAGATCAAACAGTGGGCTCAGCCACAATTCTCACACCACAGGAGAAATGTTTCTCAGGATTTAAATTTCAAGTGATTGCAGAATTTGCTAGAAACTGCTCCTCAAACCATTCTCTAATGCTTGCAAAATTGCACACCCTTCCCAGGACTCACAATAAACCAAGGGCTCAGGCCAGGAAACAGTTGTAAAATTTCTTCAGTCATTTTTCTTTTTTCTTCCATCTGTGGAGATGGAATGAATCAGCTTTTGATTTCAACTGAAGAATCTGAACTATAGCTCAAGTAACAGCCAGCTAGGGAAGGACATGGCAACGTTCACAGTATATCTGAGACGCTCTGGGGACCCCTGCACCCCGGTGAGCCTTCCCGGAGGACTGCAGTCTGTAGGATGAACATGCCACCTTTAGTGATGAAATTCTGTAGATGATCTAGGAATGGCTTCCTGCAAAGAACCGGGGGTTGGAGACACCCTTACTTTCTCACATTTAGTTTATGATGATGCACCTTCTCCTAAAAATAAAGTAGTTTTGTTTGTTTGGTTGGTTTCTGTTATTTTTATGTCCGTTTTTGAAATAGGGTATCCCCATGTAGCCCAGGATGGCCTCAAATTTACCATTCTTAGGCTTCAGCTGACCAAATTCTGGTATTACCACTCTATTGAGATGTAGCTTTGAAGGACAGAAGTCGCTGATCCTTGTTCAGCAACCTGTCCTAGGTATGGACATGTCATTTGCCATTCTTTAATTGTCCTTAATGTACTGACCAGGTTGAATATTCAAGGTGAATGAGTAAAGAACAAAATGCAACGAACTGGGTTAGAAGACAGGCTCATGATCTTCAAAGGGTGACTGCTTTTGAGTGTCTATATGCTACTCAGGAAGGTGCATGGTGTGGTGTGGTGGCTAATTTGGCCCAGGTTGAAACTATGAGAGTTTATTCCTACCTTCACAAGCTTTCCTAAGGTTCCTTTTATGTATCCCCTGGCACCATGTGATAACTTTGTCTCCTCCCAGAAAGAAAGGACTTTATAAAGAAATAAACCAAGCCTTCAGGGACCTATTCCAATTCTCATGCCAGGCTGGTAGAAGTAGATCTTCTTTAACTACCCTGTTACCCTTTAAAAACAAAACAAGAACCAAATTAGAACAAGTGGAATATGAAAGGTGATCAGCATGATCACCAGCTAGGTCTCTCCTCACCCACTTCTTGACTAATCTGTGGATTCTGTGTTAAATTTGTTGTTTCCCAACAGTCACATTTACTGCTACCTCATCCTTCCTATTCAGTAAAGTGGCAGATCAGTCTGTCACCTTGCTGAATGCTTTCCTCTCTCCTCTCTCTGAGTACTGGGAAGGAGTTTCTATTATTGATTATAAAGGATAAGAGGGAGATTAACTTGGGATTGAATTTCTAAGTTTAGTCAAGCAACTACTACAAGAGGATAGTGACACATGATTTCCTGACCCTAGAACAAATTATGACACCTACTCTTGTATAGGCAATCATGCCCTGTGGGATCCCGGGTATCAACAAACACTTGAAGAAGGTGGTAAAGTCCGAGGCATGATGGTGATCTACGATTCTGACAGATTCAGCAGCACACAGCAAGTGAATGAATTGAGTAGAAGATGTAATGATCAAAATTAATGATTTTATAAAGAGTTGATTAAAGAAGATGAAAGACATAGTCCTTTCTGCAGGCAGAAGAACACCAGACCAACTGGACTTGCTCCTGAGCCTAAGCAGAAGAACTGGGAGTTCTAAGGAAACACTTGTAAACTAGATTTGTAAGTAACATGCAAAGATAGAAGCCAGAAAAACACAGGCTGTGTTCAGAAATCCTTGAGAAAACAGGCCAGCTAGGAGTTTGGTGTAGTAATCAACATGAGAGATTATACAAGTTTCAATTAGGGCAATTACATGAGGATTAAGTTAATTAGATACACTCAAATGATGCTATTGAATTAGAATTGACAGAAACTCATGGTTTATTTATTTATATAGGTGATGAATATTCATATGAACAGAAGAAAAGGCCACCTCCAGGAAGATTTACAAGGTCCTACTTGGGATGCCAGAGAGAAGCAATGACCTTCCACACCCTTGAAAGCCAACATATTCTCCCTGGATTTTAAATTGGCCTTCTTAGAGATGGGGATACTTTGCTTTCACAAGAAAATGAGCTTTACTCTGGGGGGTTGCATCAGTTCAGGTTCTTGTCATATAGAATTTAAGAAGCCCGAAGAGTCAGATTTATTTCTGATCCAAATTGTACCTGTCCCATTATGATGATTTATTTTTATTTGACTAATTTTGTGATTTGGAGGATCAGTTTGAACCCAGGACTTTTTTATCACGCTTTTTATCATGGTATTAGCCCTGGCTCTTGTAAACAAACATCAGTAGGTAGGCATTTATTTTTACATGCTAGATTCTGAAGTGCTTGGAGACCTGGGGACAAATGATCTTCCTCACCAATACTGGAGCCTCCTCTGGCTGCCTTATTCCAGTCTCCCCAAACCAGTCATTTGTCTTCTGGGCTGTTACATATATTTGCCAGTAGAGTATCTCGTCTTGATTTTCCATCCTGCTTCTGGGAGACCACTGTGGCCCATTGTTGACTCTCCCTTCTGTGGAGCATCTCTGTATTACTGCAGCACTTTGAACACTCTCTCAATGCTGTGCTACATGCCACTCTGTTTCTCTGCCAGTGACTTGCTGATGACATTTTCTCGAGTACATCACTCTCAGAATGGAATCTCCTAGGGATTTTCAGCAAATACTAGTAGTACCCAGGCTCTGTTATAAGCGGTGCTAATAGGTACATTCTAAGCAATGGAATTTTTAAAAGATCCCCCTGACAAATCTAATGTAGAACTAAGTGTTTTAGAAATGGAGAATCCAGGTGGTGTATCTGAAACCCCAACATTTGGGAAGCTGAGGCATGAGGACCAGGAGTTTGAGGCTCACCTTAGTATACAGCAAGACCCTGTCTCCAAACTATAAACCACAGAATTCAATTAGTGTCATTTGGCAGTATTTACAGAAAGAGTAAATGTAGTATCTGTGATTTTTTTAAAGGCAAAAAGAAATAAATTTTCATATAGCATTCATAAATAATCACTTAATTTTTTGGCTTATGAGATATTACACTTGAGATTTCAATACCAACCAATGATGCCACATTACATAAAAGCAATAGAGAAGGAGTTTGCTTAGTTGCTAAGTTGGAAAAGACATTAAGGACAGTTTGAATTACAAAAACTTAATCGTAAAGAGAATTTATATCTGCTAGCTTGTTTGATTACTTCTGCAAATATACAGAAAGAACTACCCCCATTTGTAGAAGGGTTATTGGTATCCAGAGAAGTAGAATCACTTATGAAATCTAGTAGATGGTAGAGCTGTCCTTCAAGTCAGTCAGGCAGTAAACATTCATGTCTAATCCACCTCATTTTGTCACATCTGTCTAGGAGTGGGAAGACAGGATTATAACAGAGTAGAGTTAATAGTCTTCCAAGGATCCAGAAGCTTGATCAGATTTAGAGCAAATGACTTATTCTGAATATGCTCACAAAATACACACTTTTATAGGTGTATAAAAATGGGCATGCAATTAAGATCATGCCTGTATCTCTGACATGAAAGTAGAAGTAAAACGTCTAGGAGATAAACAAGGCAAATGGAATGGGGAGCAGAAAGAGGTGCCAGGAGAAGGAGGCATGGGGTGATGTGCTCCCACTACAGTAAATACTTACGCGAAAATGTGAAATGTGCCTAGAAAACCTGGTACCATTGACGATGAATAGATGTCAATTTTAAAATATTCTTCATGTATGGAATGAAAATGCCTGTGCATTTTAGGAAAACTATTAGATCAGAGCATTTACACTGACATTTTCTTCCTTGAAAAGGGGGCATAACAGGCTGTCAATTTGTCGTTTGCTTAGTGAACTAGATTTTTTAGTGGGCCTGTCCATTAAGCGGAGGAAAGTGTGATGTTTAGGAAACAGTCACCACGAAATCATGACTGCCCATGCGGAGCACCAAGATATTCTCTAAACAGTGTGAGGGCACACATTCTTGGGCTTTGGTTTTTCCTTCTTGAACCTCCATGTAAAGCTCCTTCCTGCCTTCCTCATTGCACACCTTCTGCTCAGTGATGGTTTAGCTCACGGCTGCTTTTGCCACTGTGACGTCTTTTGTTTTTGTTTTTCTTAGGCAGGGTCTCTTAGGCAGGCTGCCTTTGAACCCATGGCTTTGTTCAAGGTGACACTGAACATCTGATTCTCCTAGGATTCCAAACATGTATTACCACACCCAGTTTCATGCCATGTTGAGGACTGAACTCAGGCCTTTCTGCATTGTAGGCAAACGCTCTACCCACTGAGCCACATCTCCCTCCAGTCGACTCTGAAGTCTTGAGTTGCTTGGCACTGTTCTTCCTACTTTGTCTAATGGGATACCCTGTTCTTTGATTTGCTGTTTCTCAAATGGTGTGGGAATATCAACATCACAGGGTTTTTGTTGTTGTTGTTGTTTTTTTTTTTTTTTTTAGGTTTTTGTTCTTTTTTTTTTTTTAAAAAAAAAGTAGACTCATGAGGTCCTCCCCATAAGTACTAAACAGGGATCTCTGGTGTAAGGCCCATGAACCTAGATTTTTTAAAAACTGATATGGATGCAAACTCCAAAGTGAAAACTCTGGAAGACTCTTCCCTCATCTATCACATATGACCTTAACATTGAAGAGGTTATCTTATATCTAAATGTATAAAAAGGGGACAGGTAGAGACTAACACACTCATTCAAGTTAAAACTATAAGGTATTAAAACCTAATAATTCAAGCAATGGACAAAATTAATGCACATCTTCTAAGTGACTTTTACAAAATTTATTGCATTAAAATAAAATATCATAGCACTTACCTAGTTTGGAAAATAAAAGGACGTAGAAAGGAGTAATAAGAACAAGCGTTCTTCTGACACACCTACCACACTAGAAATAGTAGATTAAAACAGTTTTGGGCTCTGCTAGTAGTTTACCATCTGGTTTGTGTTGTAGTGTGGTTGATTTGATTATCTCTGATATTTAATACAGCTGCAAAAACACACAGGATCGATAAGCAATCATCTGTGAGACCCTGAAAGACAGGAGAGGGCCAGCTTTAGTCAAGGCAAGGGGCCCTGAAAGGAATCAAGCTGGAGGAGAGGGACAGTCTCTTTTGCAGTTTGTCTAAGGCTAACCCAGGGGCCCAAAACAAATGAAAACACCATAAATGTGATTTTATGAAAGACACAGGCTGTAATTAATGTATCCCCAAAGTCCTATGTTGAAGGATGGTCATCCCCAAGTAAAGACGGGAATTGTGCTTTTATTAACCACCCTAACCCCTAGATTTACTTGAGGTATGTCTACACACAGGCTAATGGATATGCCACTCTTTACTATTCCCCTTGGGCCATGGTGGGTGGGGGTGGGGGACTTGGGGGTTATAGCTAGGGCTTGCACCCGCTCAAAGGAAATGCTTTCAGCCAGAAAGGGGTAGTGAAAGGTGTTAATAAGAAGCCACTTTTCTGTGTCCCTGTAGAGAACCTTAGGACTGGATTCAAAGCCCAGTAAGATAAACAAGGTAGTGTTGATTTTTGTCTCTTTCCCTCTGCCTCACGCCCAGGTCGTAAAAACTGGGAACTCCTGTGTCTCCCTCAGACACCAGCTGTTTCTTTTCTTTAACTTTGCAGCTCTCTCACTGAGCATATCGGAGTACTTCCATCAAAGCTAGTTAACATGTAGGATGTTCCTACCAACTGTGGTGTATTTTAAAGTACATTAACGTAGGACAAAGCATCCGATGCTATTGAAAAGTAAGGGAAGTCGACATTTTTGCTTTTATTATTTCTCCTAAATGAACTGTTTACAACAAATTTGAAACTAAGTCGCAAACTGAATCCCAGGCCTTGAATTACATTTCAGGTCATCATGGGGACGGTTGATTGTATGTCATAGGACACACCCAAGTGTGCTAAATTCTAATGAAAACTAACTTACAAGGTTTTTTTCTTAAGGGTATCAAAATAAAGACAAAGTGAGTGGCTTGCTTTTCTCTATCACATCAGTTTCTCTATTTGCACTACTACTTAAATTATTTACAGTGTCTGAGTAGGTTTTCTTCAAAAAAAAAATAGTTGGCTGTGGTACCCTAGACAAATTTAGGCATTGTACAGGGAGATAAGATGATGATATATATCTCCACAACACCAGAGTAATCAGTAGTGTCTATAGGAGTCGTGAGATCCCCTTTTCTTTCTTTCTTATCTTTTGTTTTTTCCAGACAGGGTTTCCCTGTGTAGCTTTGCGCCTTTCCTGGAACTCATTCTGTAGCCCAGGCTTGCCTTGAACTCACAGAGATCCGCCTGACTCTGCTTCCTGAGTGTTGGGATTAAAGGCGTGCTCCACCACCGCCCGGCTGAGACCCCCCTTTTCAGCCAAATGAGTTTGTGAAGTTGAATGCTATTCAATGCTTCTTCACTCTTTATTGTGACTGAGAAAAAACCAGATAGAAATGAAGGCAGAAGAAGAAAGGCTGAATTTGGAGAGCTTTTATGCGGACAGTGGTACATACCGTCTGAATTTTGAAAGAAATTCCCCCTATTTTAGGCCACTTCATAACTGAGCCATGTCAAGTCTGTGATTAAGGGACGTGATAGGAATATTTTAGGACTCAGTGCACCATACCTACAGCCAGGTGCCTCGATACACACAGGAGTTAATTGCACTTTATGAAATAAAATTGCTCTCTTCAGAATGCCAAGTGACATGGCCCCACCACCTCTCTCAAATGTTTCTTCAATTTCCCAGCCTATTTTGGCATTGGAATAAGACCAATCAGACGCTCTCAGACTTAAGAATGTCTCTAACTAATGTCTGTTACTAAATTCCAAATGGAAGCACAGTTATTATGCATTATGTAAAGAGGAAAAATCTTTAAATTAGTTTTGTAAATGCATATCAAGATTTATTGGCTTAATTAGAAATGAATGATGAGTTTGCCACCTGAGGACCTATGCCAAATGCCTGCTCATCATCCCATAGGTAGCTCTTCCTCCCCCGGGACTCTAACCTACCCATTGGAGGACCTGAACTGAGTGCCTGGTCACCTCACAGGTACTTCCCATATCTGTATTCTGGAACTCAAGAATCCACCATTTGACTCACTCCTGGGTACATAGCCAAAGGATTGAATGTCCTACTCCAGAGATACTTGCTCAACATGCTCATTGCTGCTGTATTCTCAATAACTGAGAAGTGGAACCTGCCTACATGTGCATCAATTGAAAAATGGACAATGAAAAATATGGTACATACACATAATGGAATTTTATTCAGCTTTAAGAAAAATTGAAATTGTGAAATTTATAGATAGATGAATAAATATAGGGAAAAATTATCCAAAGTAACCAGAGGAGAGGGGAGATAGTTTAACACAGGTGATATGAAAATAGAGTGGTACTTTTGAGGGTGGAAAGCTTTAGCTAGAATTTGGGGTGGGTTGGAGAAAAGGAGAAAGGTGGGAGAATTATCCAAGCCTAAGTGTGTATGGGGAAAACCACATAGAAACTTATTACTTTGTAAACCAATAAAATATATGAAGTTTAAGAAGAGAGAGACTTAGGAAAGAGATATTCTGCAATCTACACAATGCTGTTCCCAAAATCTAAGGGTTTCAAGGAAAAAGAAAAGAAAAGAAAGCAGATATGAGATGCCTCCTTACAGTTATCGGTCAGGGAGGCCTCAGTGATCCCAAAACAATGTAGGTATTTGCCTCTCTGCTTGCTAGCTAGAATTAATTGGTAAGAGCCTACTGCTAAAGACTCCATAAGTATTGATTGCAAAGTATAGAGAGAGATCGAGCCAGAAGCATCTTCCGTGCTGGCTAGCTTTCGTAATTTCAGAAGGTTCAATACAGGATGCTGGGGAGTGAGAGGCATCAACACTTTTACTCAGCTGTGAACCTTGCAAACTTTAATACCAGCCTGCCAGGTAATACGGGCCCAGAGGAGGAATAGTGGCATAACAGTTATGGGAGTAACCAATCATTCTCCATTTAGATTTGAGGCCCATTTCACAGGAAGGAATACATACTAACTACTCTAGAATGGTCAAAAACCCATGGTCGATGGTTTTGGGTTACCCAGAAGAACTTAATACTGTTTTTCTTAGCTAAATTATCATGGCACCAAGCTGCTTTCTAAATAATCACTTCTGTATCCATAGACAAATGCTACCTCCCGTCTTAATTGGAGAGGCCTTTCTACAATGAATGGCAGTGAAGGAAGAGACACATGGTTGCTTAAAGTGCTGAGAACAAATGATACGTGAGTGCTCAGGCCTAAACATGGCACCTTTTCCACCCCTATCAGGCCCCAGGGACATCATGGGAAAGGAGGTAGAAAAAAATGTAGAAAAGACAGAAAATAGGGGAAAGCCTTGGAACACTGTCTTTTGGGTGCAGCATAGCCAGCGCAGTCATGACCTAACAGCAGCTCCGACTGCCTGCAGTGGGCCTATCAAAACTCATTTCTGTAGAGAGGAGGGTCCTATAGGTCGTTACCTTCACCTGCTCAACTGTTGTCTACTAATAAACTCTAGGGGAGAGGTAGTCATTGCCCTTAGTTGTGTACTACTGAAGAGCCCACTGGGGTCCAAGGGATAGTTCCAAATCCATGGTCACCCAGACAACCCTGCTCAAACTCAAGGAGTCTCAATAAACAAAAAGACAATAGCAAAAAACCAAACTGGTGAGTGTGGGGAAGGGACTTGCAGGGATGAAGGGATGGCAGGGTGGGAGGGACATCAGAGGGGGTGTTACAATAATCATCATATGTGCATGAAATTGTCACATACAAACTCAAAGTTCATTTTGAGAGAATAATGAGCAGAAATGTCATATTTTTCATTTTTATCCTTTAGTACTTTCTTAGCATAGGAGCTTTTCAGTGTATTCTTGCCCATTATTCATTTGCCAGTGAAATCCAATCACAAATCAATTTAGTTCAATAGTTAGATAGTATTGATTTAAATTAATTGAACTGTAGTTTTGAAGTCTTCAACATATTAACCTTACTTGTTTATTCTGCAGGTGAATGTGTGTGTGTGTGTGTGTGTGTGTGTGTGTGTGTGTTACAGTCCAAGGAGAAACATAGAATAATAACTATAAGAAAAAGATTATAGTTTTGTGTGACTATAATAAAAGCATTACAAGCATGGCAGGTTACATATGGTCCTGGGTAACTTTGTTTCTTCTTAATTCGACATGTTACTAGTCTTTGTATATGAAGACTGGTATTTAAATAATTGTATAGACACTGCAAACTTGGTCCTTGTATGTGAAGACATAACTATTTGCAGAGTTGGGTCTGGGGGTAACACCTATAATCCTAGCACCTGGGAGGAGGAGACTGGAGAATCGAAAGTTTAAGGCCTGCTATGGCTCCATAGTAAGGTCAATGTCAGCCTGAGCCACACGAGACTCTGTCTCAAAACAAACAAAAAGGCATTCTCAATTTTATCGTATCCTCAACCATTTCCTATTTTTGTAAGGCACGAAGTTCAACGGTATCCATAGCTAAGACATATTACCACCTCCACCTTCACCAGAAGCCGGCTGAAGATTTGTACACTTAGAACACTGCAGCGCTAATTTAGGGGTCTGACCCCAAATAAACTTAAAAGGAATGGAGAATGGCTGTCACAAAGGAGGGGGAATGCCATCAGGGACGCAGAGGGCAGTAATGCTGTGGTCACGCTTTATGCCCTGGTCTGAGTATGGGATCAGAGCACTTCAACCACATTTTATGTTGAAATATTTACTGACAGTTGTTTAAGTACTTCTCAGCCTGCAAAGTCCCCATGCACCCCGCCAAAGAGATGGGCGCAAGACAGATGCGAACACATTTTCAGTGTAACTTGCTTATTAGGTCTGCAGTCTTTCACCCGGCTTCCCCAGCTCGCAAAGAGCCCTTCCCCAAAGCTTGTGCATCGCCATCCATCCCAGGGCCCTGGAGAAAAACAGTAAAATGGTTTGCTCTGTTTCCGTGTTTATACATTCGACCGCTTTTGGAGAAATAGAGTCACGGGAAATTTGCGCCAGGAATTTGCTTGAGTTGTATGTTCATTGCAGTGAGGGTCTAAGAATAAAGAGAAAGCCTGCTGGTTTTGAGTGTAAAGACCTCTCCCACCCCTTACTTGTTTCTGTATAGTATCTGCTGTGAAGGGAAGTTCCTGGAAAGAAGCCACGCCTTCCCCTGACCCTTCAGCAAGACTGATTGACTGGCTGGAACCTCCAAGATTGTGGACTGGGTTGGAATGCTGCAGGTCTAGCGCCTAATTAAAACTTATCTCGAGCTATTTCCAATCCCCTTACTAGCCATTCCTTCCCCACCTCTGTGGGTCCTACCTTCTTTGTGTCTATGAGGTGAAACCTTTTGGAATGTAGGAACTGAGCAGATCACTAGCCTCAACCAACCCAAAAGCTGAGAGTCATCAGACAGCATCTGAGGTTGCTGCTATAACTCCTCTAACATGTATTTCCACTAATGTACTTGAAGGGTCTCAGTTTACAGCCTTCTCTGTTCTGTTTCTACCTCATGGGAACATGGACGTTGTCCTAACATAAATCTCTGTTCCTAGACCATAGTCACTCAAAGTTGGCTCCAGAACAAGCTACCTCATGTCCCCTCTGAGGTGACAGTTGTGGGTTTTGTGTTGACATTACCCATATCTACATGACAATATAATACATTCTTGTCAACAAATTATCAAATTCTATCTAAAAAAGATTTATTTATGTGTGTATGTGTGCTGTATACACACACACACACACACACACACACACACACACACACACACGCGCGCGCGCGTGTGCCCATAGAGTCCAGAAGAGTGTATCAGATCCTCTGGAACTGGAGTTACAAATGGTTCTGAGTCACTTCGGGTGGATGCTTAGAATGGAAATCTGGGCTTCCAAAAACCACAGGGCATGCCTAACTACAGAGTGATCTCTCCAGTCTCAGTTATCAAAGTTTTAATGTTCCTCATACTACCTTCTCAGACCTCCTCAAACAATTGCCAAGCAATACACAGGTTTTATTCACCTGCTCTGTATGTCTATAAAATAGACTCTTCATATGGAATAAGAAGTGCTCAGTACCCCGTTTTGCCTGCCTCTGGTGAGGCTGGGTAGGGTTAATCCTTTGGGGTGTGAAGGAAGTAGGAGGGAAACTTAATGAATTGAGATAGTTCTTTACTTTGCAGCCCCTGTTTTGTAGAAGAACATTTACACAGCATTTATCTCACTCCAGATATGAATTTGCTTTTTCTATGGGCATCCTGAAACCAAGATGATATCGGTTTCAAAGTTGGTCCTATCCTCTCAGGAGAAACCTCCACGTGTAAAGTCACAGCCCCCAAGAACAATGACCAAGGTCACCCTCACACAGATTTGTGCTTTGTTTCATAAGAGATAGCCCTTCAATGCTGAGAAACCTGGCTTCCAGGAACTGCAGGCCTCAGCCTGCCACTGTCTTTCACGTAGTCCCTTGGAGAACAATTGTGTGAAGCCCGGTGACCTCAGAAGCCCATCGCCTTGCGGGCTATTTATGAAAACAGTGTTCTCAAAGAACTGTTCAGGATGAGGAAGCCCTATCGGAGCCTGATTTAGCTCCCACTCTGCCTGTGAGAGCATCCTATGAGAAAACAAGGGTAAATATAGCAAATCCAAGTTCAAAGGTAGAAGGCCAGTTGCATGCTGTGCTTCTGTGGATGAAAACGAGATCTCCAGAGATAGTTTAGCTCAACAAGTACAATTCTGGGGAATTTTGCTGAGCTTGATTTATCAAGAGGTTTTCTCATATCAGTTTGTTCTTTTCTTGATGGCAAAAATGTGGAACACAAATTTGCACTATATATTAGAAAGTATTTTATAATAAATGTGAGAAGGGCTGCTACTGTTGTTTTTTAAAACATCATGCACCACTGTTACATCCAAAGCAATGATGGATTGTGGAATGTGACACCAGTTTCTCTCCCAACAGTTCAGCCACTTTAGAGCAGTGCTTCTCAACCTTCCTAATGCTGCGACCCTTTAATACAGATCCTCATGTTGTGGTGACCCCCAATCATGAAATCATTCTGTTGCTACTTCATAACTGCAATTTTACTTCTGTTATAAGTATCATAGTAATATAAATATCTGATATGCAGGATATCTGATATGTGACCCCAAAAGGGGTCACACCCAACAGGTTGAAAATGACTACATTAGATGAAATGCAGATTATTATCTGCAGGAATTTCACCCTCCCTTGCAGGCTTCAGTGTGATTTCCCTGATGTGACATGCCCACGTTAGTAATAACAACAGGGGACACCGCTTAGAGGTGTCAGTCACCTAGCATAAAGGAATTCTTTCACAAAGTGTCACAGACTTAGGTTGAGGCAGATGCTAATTTAGCAGATTTTTCAGGAAATATCCGCATTATCCACCACCACTGACCTTTTGGGGGAAGAAGATGGTATTGAGTGACAGTTCATGGTCAACAGTAAAGTGAAGATATAAAGGAAACAGGGGTGTTAAATGTGGCGACCTTACTGAGAAGAGGCAAAGAAGTGTAAGGAGGTTACCACACTGGGGAAGTTTTCCATCAATAAACAATAAAACTCCAAAACTACTTCTTCGTATAAGAGCTCAAATATATTTTTTCAATTTTCTTATAAACACACGCACGCACGCACGCACGCATGCGCGCGTGCATTTGAAATATGAGTCTTGTACTCACTGCTCAAAAGGCCTTTGCCAAGAAAGTTCCTGCAATCTTGGTGTAATTCTTGCAATATAACCAGGAATAAAATTTTTTCTATATTAAAATAAAACAATTTCATTCTCCCTTCATAGCCTCTGAAGAGGACCTAGGCTCAGTTTTTGATGTTTCTTCTACTAAGAAATATGTCTGGTGTACTCAGTGCAAGGTAGAAATACAGTTGCATGACCCTTACAAACCATTTGCTGGTGACAACTTGCCTCCAAAATCACAGACCCGTCATGAAAATAAATGAGCTCATGCCTTGCCCTTCTCCTTGGCAGGATTTTCTAACAGAAATGGAGTACCCACCCAGGACAATGAAACCACTTGTGAAACAATAAAATTTACAGTAACACAATGATTCGGTTAAGCACAAGGCTTTGTAAGTATTTTGAAGGAAGTGATATCACTTCCAGGTTGAATGGGAGTCTCAACATGTCACTGAGCTTATCCATATGCTTCGTAACCCCATAGAACTTACCCTAAGAGAAAGTAAAGCTCCGAGCAGAGCCAGGGAAAAATAAGTCGATTTTTTTTTTTTATTATTCTGCATATTTGCCCTGATGTTTTATAAAATGATTCATGGAAAGCACTCACTGATAACTTCATGTGCTTGTGACTTTAAAGAATTGGGAAAACGTGAAATTTTAAAAAGTCAGGGAGAGAACTCAGAACTGTGAAACTGAAAATAACAAAGAGCGCTTTCGCAAAAATTATTTTTCACCTCGGGGAATGTACTTCAAGTCATATCAGGATTCTGAATGATGAGTTGATGGACGTGTCTGAACCCCACCAAGGAACATCAGTTCAAGTAGAAATTGCATTGGGGGAGGAAGGAAAGAATAAAAGGCATAGAAATAGATGTTCAAAGAACTGTGTGCTTCTGTGGAACAAGAAAGGGAAAATTCTCTAACGAGAGCTCAGGCTGGATGTGGAAGCCAGGGCAGACAAAGACGCAGATAAAGGTTAATGGACGCCCATGCATGGACTGTCTATGTCTGCAGCCCGAAACACAAAAGGTCATTTTCTAGACTGTGATTGATAGGAACCCCATTTGATGGTGCATCAGCCTCTCTAAGTAATTAGGATTTTGATTCCACAGCTCGGCTCGTTCCTGCAAGGAATAAATTGTCAGCTTCACCTGTCTAGCTCTGTCAAGGGTTTGATTCTGGAGCCTCCTAATCCAGCAGTTTAATTATAAGCTAGGTCTTCACAAGCAAATGTCAATATTGCCTGCATCTGGTGTGTGCTTTCTGAGGACATTTTAGAAACTGTAATACAGCAGAATCAGCTGCAAGACCAAGGGAGTCTAAAGGGATTTGTGAAATAAAGTATATTTCAAGTAAACGGGTAGGGTTGTAAACTTAGTATGGTTCAGTTAGCCAAGGGCATGCCACACACAAGCATGAGGACCTGTGTTCAGCTACTGAGCACATGTTGGGCACAATGGCAAGTGTCCAATCCTCGCACTGGGGAATGGAAATAGCTGGATCCTATAGCTCATTGGCCAGCCAATGTAGCCAATAAATGAACCCCAGACTGAATGAGAGACCCTATCTCAAAAAATAAGGTAGAGAACAATGGAGGAAAATACATAGTGTGGCTTCTGGCCTCAACATGCACGAATGTACATACCTATGAGTGTCCATTCTAGTGTCCACATGCTGATAATCATGTATGTTCATCAGACATACAGACATACAAGGAAAGAAAGAAAGAAAAAAGAAAGGAGCCTACACAACTCTTTTGCCATCGTATATGTTCTTTTATATTTTCAGCTGCCCAAACACCTTAAAATGGGGGGCAATGCTCATTTCATAATTTTTATCTTGGGCTACATTCCTGCTATTCTTATAGATTAACAGTGAGTAGTAATATATTTCATTGAATGAATTCTTATTGCTTCTAGTATAATGGCAGGGCTCTAGTAAATAAATGAAATAAATAAATCAGATAAAACATAAATTGCTTCTCTAAGACAAGAAGTTATTTTTAATTTAGGAAGCTTCCACATATAAATGTCATATTTATATTGACAGCTTGCCTGTCACATGAACTTTGACCTAGGAAGAGCTTAGTTCAGAATTCTTTATAGTATCTGGATAGGCTCCTGAGAGACTATGGCCACTGAAGAGACTAGTTATTCAACTAGAAGACAAGAAAGGAAAACTTACTTGGTTCATTCCGCTAGATAGCCATGCTCACTAGTTTTGTCAGCCTGACATAGCCAAAGGGAGGAGGACACATCAGTTCAGAAGTTGCCTCCATCAGATTGGCCTGTGGAAGTGTCTGGGAAGGCATTATCTTGGCTAAGATTGATGTGGGAGGGTCCAGCCAACGGTGTGTGCTCCCACTCCTGGACGGGTGGTCTTGGATCGCATTAACAAAGTATGCTGGGCAAGCAAGGAAGCAGTGACCTCTGTGGTCTCTACTTGGTGCTCGCTTCCAGACTCCTGTTTGAGTTTCTGCCCTGACTTCTCTCAACGATAGACTGTGACACTGAAGTGTAAGCTGAACTAAGCCTTCCCTTCCCCAAATTGCTTGAATTATTGTGTCTATCACAGCAATAGAAAACAAACCAGAACCGAGGGCATGATGTAAATTACAAAATGTGTCTCAGCCATGTTTGGATGAACTCTAACAATCATTACATTGTGCTTCCCAGCATGCTATGCTGCCTATAACTTGAATTTGGTTCTTATCATTTTTCTGTTGTTTATATTTATAAGACATGTTTCTATTTCAGTCTGGAGCAAACACTAGAATGTAGTTGGTATAGAAACTGTTCAGTGTGGGTTTTCAAAGAACAAACAGTGTAGCATTTGAAAGCTCCTTTCATTGTATTGAAAACTTCAATTTAAAAAAGAAACTCAAATTTTGCCAACCAAAGAAACAGTCGATTGTGTGCAAACAATAATCATGAGCAAACAATAAAAGATTATTGTACACAAGTCTTTTTGTACCCAACTCCAGAATTGCCAAGGCAATTGGAGGAAGAGAACGTGGCATATAAGCTGCTCCATGCTTATACTCCACCTTAACCTACCCACTTCGCAATCACTGAAGTTTGAAGTTGATTTCTAAATTCAGAACACAGTTTCTGAGAGTTCGTACACTTGGGAGAAAGAGTTTTCCCTTGTCTAGAAATACACCCTTTCCTGTGTGCTCTACGGATACCCAGATGGAAGTTTTCCTAAAACCAAGTGGACAATCTCATCTCCCTTCCTGTTATCTTCAGTTTGAATTGAGATCAGTAGCTTTGGAAAAGCAGCTGGTAATTTGACAAGTGTGATGATGGCTTCCAGTGCTATGTCTAGAGAATCTTCGTCTCTGCTCTGCTCTCATGATCTTGCACATTTTTTTTTTATCATTGCACATGCTGCAGTATAAATGCTGTTTGCTTTGTCTCCCTGCTAAACTCACTGGGACAAGAGGCTCTGGGTGTTGTTAACTCATAGGTCCCCTGTGCTTAGTAAGAGTTTGATACAGGTGGGCAATGGATCAGTACCTGTTGAACAAGTAAATTGAATACGTGTGTAAAGGAATGTATATTGTAATGCAGAGTGAAATGAATCTGTAAGATCAAACACATCTGTTTCAGACATTATCAAATAACTTGAGTCCAGTGGTGGTAATGTGAGAAGAAAAACAAAAATACAGTTTTAGAGAGAGATAGACTTGAGCTCATTATCTCATTTGCCCCCGTTTTTAGCAAGCCATTGTACATCTTTAATAATTAGTTACCACATCTCTCAGAGCCCTGTTACTCTTGGTGTAGTATCAGGAGTGAAGGGGTATAGACAAATGTGTAGAGGACTTAGCAAGCATCCAGCAGGGTAGCCATGAGCCCTTGGTGAATGGTAGCTCTCTGCATTAAGTCCTGGTCATGAGCAGCAAAGTTCTAATAGCTTTTAAAGATGTTCACCCACTAGCCACACTGTGCCCTTTTGCTTTAAGCACATCTGCTTTCACCAAACTTCGCATTCAATCATTATGAGTTGGGCTTTCCCTCTTGTTAAGATACTCAGTTACCAGCGGAGGAATTCTTTTCTCCTTATGATAAATAGTCGGTGTCAACTGATAGCCACAAATCACTGACTTCCTTTGGAAATTGCTTCATTGATTTCTGAAACGATAAAGGACTTATAACGTGCCTATAAATATACTCATTAAGTCATAAATTGCTCATGGCAGCACAGGAAACCTCTCTATGCTGTCCAGGCATCTTCCTTCCCAAAATACACATTTTCCCAAGGGGGACGAGCCTGGATCCATTATCCTAAGCACAGCCGGAGCAGAGTGATGAGTCAGAGGGCAGCTTTCCAGTTCCTCATCCTCTCCGAATTCATTATCGTGGGCAGGTTTCCGCAGGAATGTGATGGGTTAGAGTGCCTTGCAACGTAGGATCATTATTTGTCAGGGAATCCTTCTGTTACATGATTAGAGTCTGAACTCTCCAAAGAGCCTCCCAGGAAACATGTCAGACCCTGAAATGAAGGTGACCTCCACAGACTTAGAGAAAAGTGTAATATATTATGTGGTTCCTGGCATCCACCAGGTCTCCTGTGCTCTCCGACTTCGATAGGTTTTTCCTTTGTCTTCACAGTCTCAGAGAACAGAAACTTCAGGTTTATTTTATTGCATATAAAACTCTATCACAGATATCTAATCCCAAGTTGAATCAGTTTTGACGGTCTTACCTGGAATGAGATCATGATATCACACTATATAGCAAAGTGGTGGATGTAACCCTCTATGGAGTAAAAATTTACGCTGAATCACACTCTGGATTTACTAAGGATGTTAATGGTAAAATTCAGTTTTACCCTACATATTGTCAGTACTTACTCCTTACCTAATCCTGGCCATATTTCCCTCTTGCATTTTATTTTATTGTTTAATAGATTTGTGAATTAAAATATAATTTCATCACTTCCCCACTTCTTTGTCCTCTGTCCAATCCTTCCCATGACCACCCCCCACCCCCCGACACACACTCCATCTCAAATTAATGGCCTCTTTTTCTTTGATTATTATGGTAACATAGGTGATAGATAGATGATAGATACTTATATAGGCAGATAGATAGATAGATAGATAGATAGATAGATAGATAGATAGATAGAAAGATAGTACACAGATACATAGATACATACACAGATAGACAGACATAGATGTGTAAATATATACATACTACCTGCGGAGTCCATTTTTGTCACTGTGTATGTGTAATTCCAGTGAAGACCATGTTGTCTTGGATAACCAATCAGGGGGCTCATCCCCAAGAGAGGCTAATTCTCCCTCTTTCAGCAGTGATTAGTCATCTGTAGTTGCTTGTCTAGGGGTGGGACTCTGAAATATTCTCCCTTCCATGTTAGCGTGTATGTTGATATTGTTATTTTTCAGATCTTGTGGCATCCCTACTGACATTGTTCAGGTCCTATGTAGGAAACCATGTCTAGGAGACACAATCTCATAGGGGACTTTCTAGTTCTATGGCTCGTTCAGTCTTTCTGCCTACTCTTCTGAAAACCTGAACTATTTTTATTTCTTCTATTAAAAACTCTCTGTTTAGACTCATAGCCCAACTTTTAATTGGATCACTTGGTTTCGTGAATGTTTCTTTTCTTTTGTGTTTCCTTCCTTCCTTCCTTTCCTTCTTTCTTTCTCTCCTCTTTCTTCTTTCCTTCCTTTCTTCCTTTCCTACTTCCTTCCTTCCTTTCTGTCTTCCTTCCTTCCTTGCTTTTTTTTTGAGTTCTCTGTATGTTAATCTTCTGCCAGGTGTATAGCTGTCAAAGGTTCTCTCTTGCTCTGTGGGTTTCTTCTTCATTAGACTAAACATTTCCTTAGCTGCACAGATGCTTTTTAGTTTTGTGGGGTTCCAGCTGTGAATGGTTGGCCTTCATTCCTGAGCAAATGGAGTCCTATTCAGAAACTCCTTTCCTGTGTCTATGTCTTGTAGGGAACTTCCTGTGTGTTCTTCTATCAGTTTCAGCTTTCACATTGAGATCTTTGATCTGTTGGAGTTCATTCTTTGGTAGAGTGATAAATACAGGTCTAATTTCATTCGTCTGTATGTGGATATCCAGTTTTCCCATCGTTGTTTGTTGAAGACACTGTTTTCTCGGGTGTAGCTTTTGGCCACTTTGCACACTATCAGATGGCTGTAGTTATGTGCACTAATGTATTGGTCTTCTATTTTATTCCGTTGGCCTACATGTCTGCTTTTCTTCTAGTACCTTGTTCTTTTTACTCTATAAACTATAATCTAACTTGACAATCCCTCCAGCATCGTTCTTTAATCTTAGGAGAGCTTGGGAAAAGACCACTTGGGATCTTTTCTGGTTTCACATGAATTTTAGAATTTTCTTTTCTATTTCTGTGAAGAATGCATTGACTATCTTTTATCTTTTTTAAAAAAATTTTATTAATTTTGCTGAGAGTATTGCAACTTGTTTCTTGCTAGATCTTCAGTTTCATAGGTTATTGAGGAATATACCTCAATGCTACCTGGAGAAACAGGAAAACACAGAGGCATCAAGGCAGGTAGTAGGCCTCCTACCTGAAACAAAACCCTCATTAATAACTTTGTGTTCCTTCTGATCCAGTATCGGGGGTGTGCTTACAGAAACAGCTCCCTGCTGTAGCCAAAATGCACTTCACAAGAAAACAAGCCACGTGCCAAAGGGAAGTAATTCAACCCAAGTACAGAGTAATCTCCTTCTGGTGCTTTATATTTCTTTCTCATGTGGCCTCCTGGAACTTTTAATCTTTACTGGAGCAGGGATTACTCCTGGAGTGGTTCTGGGCCTTGCATTTGGGAGGGCACCTAGGGGAGACAGGGGATGGGGGAGGGGAGCGCGGGCGTGGGAGGTGCATATTCAAACCCTGCTCACTTTCTCCAGCATGTCAGTGACTCTCTCCACTGTCCTGTCTTTGTGAAAGGATGAGAGGCAACTCAACAGAACCCTGTTTAGATCAGAGGTCTCTGTTGAGGAAGAGGAAGACTTCTGGGGTGAGCCTCATTTCAATATTTCGAAGAGCATGGCACCCTAGTTGGATGTGTTCCCCAGGTAGCTCTGGTGTCCCAATATTATTTTTAAATAACAAAAATTACCCCATATTTATCCCTGGGGTTTATGTTGTTTCTCTCCAAGAAAATCTTCCAAGCATCTGGAAAAACTCTAAGGCCACCCTCCTTGAGCCTGCCAAAGCTTAGCTAGAGTTTGCCATTAACTGCAGATGGTTACTGAGCAATTAGAACAAGTCGGGGCCTTAAATGATGCTCCTAAGACACCATTCACTGCTTTGCCTGCAAGGCCCCAGAGTTCCATTTCCCTCTGTTTGGTACTTGCTACATACTTCTCTCCTTGGCGTTAGGTCCAACACTTCTCTAATGAACCTCTACTCTTAAGGCACTTCCTGGAAATTTTCCCCAGTGGTATCTCCAGAGACGTTGTCCCAGGACAAAGGGTTGGGCAGAGTACCAGGGATAGGCTACAAGAAGGAGTATAGTCAGTGTTACTTAGAACCTGGGAGACTGTGTCCTTTCTGGGCCTTTTATGTCTAATGGTAGGGTGGGGGAGGGAAGGGACAGTAGATATCAGAGAGAAACATGGGATTATTCTCACATGATGATAAAGATAGAAGTTAACAATAACAATGTGTGCTTTCCATCAAGGACCTCTCTAAACCCTGTGTTTTCTTCCCTTTACACGTGTGTGTGTGTGTGTGTGTGTGTGTGTATGTGGTATGTGTGAGTGTGTGTGTGTGCGTATGTGCATATGTGTGTGTGTGGTATGTGTGAGTGTGTGTGTGTGCATTTGTGTGTATCTGTGGTATGTATGAGTGTGTGTATGTGTGCATATGTGTGTATCTGTGGTATGTGTGAGTGTGTGAGTATGTGAGTGTGTGTGTTTCTCTTATCTATGGGTCAGATTCTCCAAGACCTTACTCAGAATAAGAACAAAGAATGATGTTTACACACATATGAAAATATCATACTAAAACCCATTTCTTTGTATGCTAACCTGTAAGTATTTTTTTAATTAACAGAAAAAAGAACTCAGGGTATGCATACATGGACTGTCGCGGCGGATGAGTTAGTACAATAGAGAAGCGGTTGAAATACACAGCTCTGATGAAGAGGCCCCCATGCCCCCCCCAAGTAAGAAGAAGGATGTAGGAGAAAAGGGTGATAAGGTCACTTATCTTCCCCTAAAGTCCTGTTAGGTCTAGGATTTCCCTGTGTGTGACCTCGCAGAAAAGGGCAATATGGTTGAATCTGAAGCAAAACAAGGTTGGAGGTGGCCAGAGAAATGCTCTGAGGGAGAAAACTAACATATGAGATTGGACAGAATTCAGGCAGGTCTCGACATTCTGAAAAGAGGAACCTGGATGCAGCACAAGTGGCTTTCAAAGGTCAAAGCCCGAGTAAGGTGAACTTCCTCATTTAACAATACCGACTTTCTTATAAGATTTAAACAATTGTTTTCTCTTTAACATTAGCAGAAATAATGTATTTAGAGACTTGTGTGTCTCATTAATTTAAGACTAGTCCAAAAAAAAAAAAAAAAAAGAAAGAAAAGAAAGAAAAAAATCGCCTCTCAACAATTCAGGCTCTTGGTCAGACTCTGGATTCAGAACTGAACTTACGCTGCTTGGCTTTTCTTCACACTGTGGCTTCAGATGAGTGTCCTGAGCACACTGTTAAGACTCTGTGATTTTAAGACCACCACAGGCCAGGGATGGGGACATGTAGTTAGAAAGTTGTGGGCTTGAGCAGTGACAATTGAGAACATATGGGCAGAGGGGGAAGTCTAATTTGTTTATTAGGTGGTAAACAACTCTGCAATATTTCAGGACAAGAATACATGTTTAAAATTAATATATTATTATACAAAGAGTATAATGACAGTAATTAGTATAATAAACAAATACAAACAAAGGAAATGAGAGAGTGTAATTTTAATAATCTGATATTTACATATCAAACCATACAAAAGAAGGAAGTGAAAAGAGCTTTTTACCTGCTCCCTAGAAATGACAGTTACTTCCCCAATTATGTTTAAGCCTCTGCAGGATGTCTAAAAGCCTCCATATGAGATAAGGGAATGTTATAGATGTATAAAATCATGCTTCCTGCGTTCTTTCGGTGCACTGAATCTAAGTTTAGCTTGTGCTGAATAGAAACAGCAGCTTGGCTGTGTACACTGTATAATAGTTTATATTGTCAACTAGGCGGTGGCGGTGGTACATGGCTTTAATCCCAACACTCGGGAGGCAGAAGCAGGTGTGAGTTCAAGGCCAGCGTGGACTACAGAGTGAGTCCCAGGACAGCCAAGGCTACACAGAGAAACCTTGTCTCAAAAAATCAAAACAAAAACAAAGAACAAAAACGAAACAAAACAAATTCATACCGTCAACCTTCAGGAAAATTTCAAAACAGAACAAAGCAAAACAATGTGTATTTCCTGTCTTCCAGCCCAGTCTTCCTGATCTTAAGAAGCTGTTTGGGGATAGATTTCATGACACATGTTTACATCTAATGATCTTCCCTTGCAGGTGATGGGAGTCCAGTCAGACTTGGGAGATCCAGATTATCTTTGGTGATAGACGGTTGGGAAGCAGTAAACAGAGCTGTTAAATCTAGAGGTGTGTCTAGAAAGTACGGTAGATACCTAGATGTTTATATTCTCAGAAACTGCCCTATGGGAATATCCTCGCATGATGGTAAAGATAAAAGCTAATAATAACTGCAATGCTCTTCATAAATTAAGGAGTTTTCCTAAACCCCAAGTTTCCTTCCGCTGACGTGTGTGTGTGTGTGTGTGTGTGTGTGTGTGTGTGTGTGTGTGCCCTGCAGACATTGTCAACAGGAAGTGCGAGATGTAAATTCTGGAGGTGGCAGTGTGGCATCAGACAAAACACACCTTTGAGAAGCAGGAAGCTCTTCCAGGAAGAGGGGGGCTGGGGTGGCCACACTGCTTTGCTATTGTTTGAACAGAGTTATTATAAAACATCTAGGGGATAGGATTCTAGCTTGAGAGGAAGAACTTGAGACAGACCAAAGCTTAATTCGGAAAGGAATTAGCCATGCGTTCTTCGCAGAGATGAGTGGTTTGGTTCACAGTTAAATGCATGCTGTGGGGGAGGTGATATGGTGTGTCTCCTGTTTTATTGTAGTGTAAAATTCCCCTTTCATTAGATGAGGTTTTAATGTATTGTAAAGCTTGAAGGAACTTGCCTATGAATAAATAGAAATCAGCGTGGATGCTGTGTTTACAAATGCACCTGTAATCACTAATTCATACAACATTATCAACATTAAAGTAGGCCTATTACTTTGAAATTCTATGTTGGTGTGGATAATTCCAAATTGCTCTCTATTTGAAACTTGCCATGATTATGATATTACTAACTTTAAAATGGGAAAGAATCAGATTCTAGGAAGAAAGTCACAATTGGTCAATATCTTAAGTGTTCCATGTGCTCATAGTGTTTGTCAGACACCTTTATCATATGGTCTCATTGAGTCCATCTTGTAACCGTTTCTGTCATTGTCCTTACTTTAGAAGTGAAGGAATGTGGCTTGGAGGATGCATCAGTTTCCTGGCATTCTGAAAGAGGATCACGAACCGGGTGCTCAGTGAGCAGCTTTGGGCCACTGAGGAAGTTCAGCAAGTGGACGTGCTCGTCACGCAGGCCCGGCAACTGATCCGCTGAGCGTGTGCAAAGGTGGGAGAGGAGAACCAGCTCTTGAGAGTCGTCCTCTGACCTCCATCCACATAGGCACCATGGTACATGCATGCACACATACACAAGCATGTGTGTGAATGCCCCCCAATCATAACGATGATGATGATGATGATAACAATATATTAAAATTGTTATAAAACTCATAGGTTTTTTTTTTTTTCACAATGTTGAAGACTCTAAGTCTACGACCCAAGCTTTGGTAGCATATCTTCTAATACAGTCTTTAACTCGCAGGTGTCTTCATCCTGTGTTTACATATGGTTTTCTCTCTGTATGGTTCTGTGTCCACTTTTCCTGCTTTCATTTTTAAACATCTGTGCGATCTGAAATGCCCTACCCCCAAAGGTCCACGTTGTAAAGGCTTGGTTCCCCGGGCTGTGTTAGTACTGAGAGAGGGCAGAATCTTTAAGAGTTGACAGGAGTTAGGTGACCAGGAATGTGCCTTGGAAAGCAATGATGTAACCCTGATGTGTCCTCTTTAATAGACTGCTCTGTCTTATCCACCCTGCTAAGATGCTGTGCTACAGGTCCTAAAATAGTAAGGCCTCCAGACCACGGACTGCAACGTCTGAACCTATGAGCTGAAGTGAACCTTCTCTTTAAGTTCATTACCCTGGCAGTTTGTTGCAGTAGCAAAAAGCTGACTAACATAAGTAACTTCATTAGATTTGACTCCATCCTTATGATCACATCTTGAGTTAATCCTCTCATTGAAAGCTCTGCCTTAAAATGCTGCCACCTTATAAAATACTGGATATTAAAGCTTCCACGTATGGTTTAGGAAATGAACGAGCAGAGGTTAAGACAAAAAAATTAAATGGTGCTTATTCCTTTACGGGTATGTATATGTGCATGCATGCATGCATGTGTGTACAAGGGCACATGTGCTACAATGGGTATTTGGAGGCCAGAGGACCACCGTGGGAGTCAGTTATCTTCTTCCATCATGTTGGTTCTGGGGATTAAACTCATATTGTCAGGCTTGCTGGCAAGCACCATTGCTCACTGGGAGCATCTCATTGACCCAGAGGTTAAAATTTTCTTAAGGTTATATATAGGGTAAGATTAAGCCAGGTCAAAAATGTCTTCCATAAATTTATGAGCCTTAACAGCTTGACAAAAGTAAGATTTGCTCACACTTATATTACTGCACATAGCTGGTATGTGTCAGACAGTATTATGGGTGTTCATGGAAAGTTCTTGATGATGGTTCCCAAGTTCTTCACCATCCTGAAGTCTTTCAGTAGACATACAGCCAACAACGAAGTAAAAACACATCAGTGAAACCATATAAATACATTAAGCAAGAGATGGAACACACTAGGACAAAACAAAGAAGCCTAACTGGGCAGTGGGTGGGATGGAAGTCCACTTCGAACATGCTCATTCCAAAAGTCTTATTGTAGAAGGTAGTCTTAGGCTGAGACCAAGAGATGGGGAAGGTGCCAGTTTCAAGACAGGACTGGAGAAAATATTCCTATGAAGGGGAGAGAAAGATATGAGTAGGAAAGATAAGACCTCTTTGAAGAGAACTGTGTCTCTGTAGGTCACTGCCATGCAATCCTGAATGACCATGACTGACAGTAAACTTGTCTTTGTCAGGGTGTGTATTGCAGATTAAGAAAAAAATCTATAACTATGGAACCTGGCAAGACACTCCATCTGATCCTCAACTTCCTCCAGAGAGGAGAGAAGATGTCACTGGGGTCACTGTGCTAGCATGTAATCTCTCTATATACATGTGAAATTTAAATCTATTATCTGTCTATCTATCTATCCATCCATCCATCCATCCATCCATCCATCCATCCATCCATCTATCTATCTATCTATCTATCTATCTATCTATCTATCTATCTATCTATCTATCTATCTCTTTCTCTCCCACTTTATCTCTCTCTCTATCTACCTATCTATCAATCATCTCAGTGGCTCTCAACCTTTTGGTTGCAACCCCTTTGAGGATCAAATGACCCTTTCATAGGGGTTGCCTAAGACCATTGGAAAACACAGATATTTACATTATAATTCATAACGGTAGCAAAATTACAGTCATGAAGTAGCAATGAAAATAATTTTATGGTTGGGGGCCACCACGACACGAGGAACTGTATTAAAGAACTGCAACATTAGGAAGGCTGAGAACCACTGATTATATCTACCATCTATCATCTGTTTTCCCCAGCTTTTACTGAAACATAGTCTTTTTTTCAAAGGCTCCTGCTTCATCAAGTGACTGAACACATTTGCACAAACAAAACATACCGGATGTTGAATAGGTAGCCTCTTCATTCACTAAACACTTGAAGGGAATTTAGTTGTTTTTCTTTATAGAAAGGCTTGCAGGGAATGAATGCTCCAGCCTCCTGAGAACTCAAGCATGAGCAGGCATATCATTACTGGCTGGCACGTGGCAGGTATACAGTGAGGATTTGATTTACAGCAATGTCTACAAACCCATAAGAGGGGAATATGCAGCATCACTTTAGATGGGTAACCACATCTCCGTATTTCAGGTGATCTGGGCATTTTACCACCATGGAGAATAAGCAGCAGGCTATTTGCACCTGCCGTTCCCTCTACTTGACTGCCCTTCCCCTAGTTCTCATCATCGCTTTTCAGCTCATATGGCCCGGATGAGTCACCAGATACTCAAAGTGTTCCTTTTTACCCAAATCCCTCCTATTGTTACCCATTATTTTATTTTCTCAGTGTTTACCTCTGTGACTGTTTCATGTATTATTCACTTATGCTTCCACTGGCTGATAAATAAACCCTGAGATCAGGAGCAATGCCTTGGTCATCACTGCATCCCACTGCCTGAGTCTAAGCAGAGCATCAGAGCATCATTGAACAGCCCATGTGCTAATGACGAGATGAATGGGGTGAACACTTAGATCAAACTGGGAAAATGGTTGATTCTGTGAACAGCACAATGTGACTTAAATTCTCTTAGGAACCTGGCTACCAAAGTGTCTTAGTTAGGGATTCTTCTGCTGTGAAGAGGCACCATGACCACTGCAATTCTTATATAAAAAAAAATTTAATTGAAGTGGCTTACTTACAGTTTCAGAGGTTCAGTCCATTATCATTGTGATGGGGAGCATGGTGGCGTGCAGGAATGTGCTGTCTACACCTTGACCAGAAGACATCAAGAAGTCAGCTGACACACTGGGTGGTACTACGAGATTAGGAAGCCTCAAAGCCTGCCCCCCCCCCCAGTGACACACTTCCTCCAACAAGACCACACCCACTCCAACAAAGCCACACCTCCCAATAGTGCCACTCCCTATGACATTATGGAGGCTAATTACATTCAAACTACCACACAGGGACTTACTTTCTTGGAGACAAGAAGTGTGAAACTTCTAGAGAAAAGCCAATTATAGAAGAAAATTACAAAGGAAAGCCAAATAGATGTGAGCTCACAATTTGGTTTTGATGCTAATTAGGTTCACTGGCTTGAGGCAATCACTCAGTTTTTATTCTTCTCAGCATTAACCCATATGACTTGGAAATATAATACTGCCCTGCAGTATTATTGGAAATATTTAATTAAATAATGTTTCCAAAGGAAATGGCAAAAAGAAGTTCAATAAATACTAGCCAGTTATTATAAAAAGGGCAGTTACTTGTTTCTTAATCTAATCAAAGGAGCTTATTGAAAGTGGGAAAAGCTAAGAGCCATGCCTGAATTTCATGCAAAGATCTAGTACGTCTAACTACTATGGCATACATATATAAACTATATGCCAGATTTCTGAAGCTCTGGACCTGACAATTCTGCATTTCCATTAGTTGCCATAGGGCACAATGAATCCTATACTGAGGGCCACAATGACCCTTGTCTGAGAAAGCATATTTTCACCCAATGAAATACTTCCAGATTCTCAGAAAGTTACTGAAAGAGCTTTCTACTTAAATACCAATATTAGTATTCTGTCTGGGAGTTTTAAGGCCCCAATGGATGACTTCAGCAGATGGGCCAGCTGTGGTGTGGCAATGTGTCTCAGTTATAACTTAAGGGAGGCTAAAGACCCACAGGGCATCCTGAGTTGATTTGTGTTGACTCCAGGAGACTCACCCCAAACAGCACACACAGAAAGGATGGGAACCGGATATGTGCAGGTGTACCTCATGCTCTGCTCTTGTGACATGCTTGCTGAGTGAGGACAAGTCATCATTTTCCCACCAGTGGCAGTCTAGTCCTTTCCCAAACTTCTGAGTCATGAAAAGCTTGGGGCTGTTTTCCCAGCATGAGCAATGACCAAGGATAGAGTACCATGTGCATCCCTTCTCCACCCCTGATCTCTTCTTCCCCTAAAGAGTCCAAGAGAAACATCAAGGGCCAAGAATACATGTATAAACACTGGAGAGGACAAGGATGCTCCTCAGAGATAGGCACAGGCTAGAAGGTTTGAGCCATTTTCTGGTTGACTTCCTGTGACCCCTCAGGCTTCACCTTGTCTCTGCACTGTCTGGTCACACACTGTTTGCAGAGAGGTCAGCTGCTGTGGATATCGCTCTGTATAAATAAAATGCTGATTGGCCAGTAGCCAGACAGGAAGTATAGGCGGGACAAGCAGAGAAGAGAATGCTGGGAAGTGGAAGGCTGAGAGAAGAGACGCTGCCAGCCACTGTGATGAGAAGATGTTAAGATACAGGTAAGCCACAAGCCACATGGCAACTTTTAGATGAATAGAAATGGGTTAATTTAAGATAGAAGAACTAGATAACAAGAAGCCTGCTACGGCCATACAGTCTGTAAGCAATGTAAGTCTCTGTGTGTTTACTCGGTTGTGTCTGAGCAGCTATGGGACTGGCAGGTGAGAGAGATTTGTCCTGACCGTGGGCCAGGCAGGACTGGAGAGAACTTCAGCTACAGACAGCTGCTGTTTCCCCTCTGTGCAAGCTTTCCAGGCAGTCAGTCCTTTACTGTTTATCAGCTTTCCCCAAGCAGGGGTTCTATGGAGGATGATGGGTGATACATTTCTTTACTATTGTGGGCGGGAGTAAAAATAGGGCCACACTGGAGACTCCTGTCTTTCTGCTCATGGGTTTCCTCTACCAAGACCTGCTCACCACCTTCCATCTCGCATTCTGTCTTTTGACAGAAATTTTATATTGTCAAACAGTTTCTTAAGCCCTTGACTCATCATCACTGTGTGTCAAGTGAAGAACAAACACCATAATATGGACAACAAGTCCCTTTCTAATCTTGGTCTCCCTTTCCTTTGTAGCCTACTTTGGGCCCCTACACAGAGAACTGGATGAATCTCCCATGATTCTAGGTCCTGCATGTACCACTTTAACATCCAAGCAGCAAATTGCATTTCCAGAGTCATGGAGGATAGCACCATCCCAAACTGCTTGCAAATCTAAGGGGAGATTTTTGAGTACTGAGAGCTATCAGCCTTGACTCCGGGCCCAAACACTGACATCCCTAGAGGAGCTTTTAAAACTCTACTGTGCAGCCCACACTCACATCAATTTCACCAGAATCTCTGTGCATGAGGATCAGTCACATGTGCATTTTACAGCTCCCAGTCTGCTTCCAATTTTATAAAACAGTGGCTTCGAGGACTCTTTCCTACAATCTCTGGACAACTTATTTCTAATTCTGCAACTCTTAACCTAGAAGTAATGCTCTTGGCCTACATGTAATGTTCTCAGGCATCTCCCTGGAAACAGGTGCTCCTCCTGCCTGTTCATACAATGCCCTTGGGCAAGAATGACTCTCTGGCACAACTCTCTGTTCATCTCCTTCCCAATCTTACACTGAGTCTTTTCAGGAGAGAATGCATGGTGCCCTCAGAGGCTAGGGCAGGGCCTGTTACACAGGAAATGTGTAGCCATGATTAATGTTACTTTGTGTCCAGCACCATGCTTGAAGTGCCAAAAGGTTTCTGTCCCCACACTATTCTCAATGTTGCCCTAAAATCCCCCATCCTTGCTTCCTTTCTAAAGACAAATACATCATCAGTCTTCCAAAAACCTATTCTCCTGCCCTACTAGCCAGAAAAATGGAGAAGATGCTCTACCACTCACTGTTTAGAGGGGAGTCCTTAAGGAGACGTAGAACTGTTATCATTCTATTGGGTCTCCAAATTGGAAAGCCAGATTTGTCCTCAAGGTTTGAATGTAATCTTTGAAGACTCGATTTAAAAGTCTCTAATAATGTTGTACACACTGATACTTTGCTGTGTTTATCAGTAATAAAATGTTTCTTTCTTAGACTACAATTATCTGAGTAATCTAGACTCTTGTCCTAGATTTTCCAGTAACTGTGTGGATTTAGGCAAATCATTTCCCTTTTCTGAACCTGAGTCTTTCAGTATACTGACTGTGGACAGTGGATTATATACTCCAGAGGGTTGTGAGAATTAAGTGAGATGGTAAGTACTCACATAGTTCAGTACTATGCACTATGATGATTTAATAGCAAATATTTGCTGATATTATGTTTAGCAGCCAAGGGTATGGACCTCAGGAAAGAACTAATTCTGGTGGTAAGTGGGCCAACCCAAGACAGGTGAATTTATTAGAGAGGGCATCTTGGAAACCAAGAATCCACTTCCTGGTCATGGGTGTTTAGATCATGTTCAGGTTGCATAAGTTTCATTTCTCTTGCCCCCTAGTCTTTGGCTCTATGTAATAGTTGCCCCCATCCATGAATACCTAACCATGCTTTTTTTATTCTTGTACACTTCCTTGTTTTTCCTTCCTTCCCTCCTTATATATGAACAGATGTGACATAAAATTCTGAAAATGTCTTACCCAACTTAACATAGACATAAGGAGTTTCTGATTTCTTCAACTTCTTATTAATGAATTATTAGCTTGTTACACTCACCATCACTGTGTTTCTTAATGATTTATATTCATGAGACTCTTCTTTAAATCATTAGAAACAGATGCCTCATAAGAAGATTATTATGAGATGAACAAGCTCTGGAGTGTGGTAGGGATATTAAAGTCTGTTTACTGTGGTTTAAAAAAAATCACTTTAGTTCCGTAGAAAACAATCTTATATCTCTGCAGATGGTGTGACTTCAACTATAGAATCTGAGATATTTCCTGAAGTTATTTGGAAGGAAATATTGGGTAGAATGAATATGTTTTGGGAGGAGGGATAATCAAGAGGAATTGTGTGTGTGTGTGTGTGTGTGTGTGTGTGTGTGTGTGTGTGTGTATATACAGTTGGTAAGTTTATATATCAGAAAATACACATAAAACACAGCACACTAAGTATAATTCTACATTACAAATGTCTTTGTGTGCATGTGTGTTATATGCATGTGTGTGTGTGTGTGTGTGTGTGTGCACATTTGTGTGGGTGTGCATACACTTGCATATGGCTGGGTGTCTAGGCTAGAGGTAAGTGCCTGTTTTCTCACTTTATCACTTCTCCCTCTTGGTTTTGGAGACATGGTCTTTCACTGAACCTGGAACCCACTAGTTTGGTGAGACCAGCTGGTCAGCAAGACCCAGGCATCCTCTTTTGTCAAGCACTAGGGTCACAAGGGTGCACGTCCCTTACTTTTTACATGGGTTCTGGGAGTATGGGCCTCGTGCTTGTGTGGTGAAAACTTTAAGAACACTTTTCCAATACTGAGCCATCTCCCCAGTCCCTAAAATCTGTTACTCCTCACCTCTTAAAGCATCTTCCTTCTGGGTTTTTGAAATATTCTTGTTAAATTTTGTTTTCCTTTCTCTGAACAATTTTTTTCCAAATAGTCCCTATATTAAAAATAGTTCTGTATCCATGTCAACTCATATAGAACTTGACTATCAGAAAGAATGATATCCAGTCTCATCCCAGGTCCTAGGTCTAAGTTCAGACTAGGAAGATTCAAATGTTCAATAACTGCTTGACCGAGACTGCAATTGGCTTCTGGATATAGAACCAACTGCAAGGGGCCATGTGTACCCTGGTGTCCACCAACAGCCCTTTACCCTGGACAGTTCATTCCTGACATGTGGGATGTTGCAGTACCAGTTGCCATGATGGCATGTGGTGGGAAGGAAAGCATTGGCATGACTCTAAGACAGACTCAAATGTTTATTGACCATTGGCCAGGAATTTAAGTCTCCCATCCTCAGGGAGCTTTGGGAGACCAGAGTCAAGTTCTGGTCTCCTATCTGTGTTTAGGAATAGTGACTGGTAATACCAAGAAATCAATGGTGATGTGCTGAATTTATTCAGATCCTTGGGCTACCATGGTCTAGTCAATCAGTAAAAATCCACTATTATTTCCACTGTCTCCTTTTAATGTTCTGGCTGTGCCTTCATAGTAATCAGTGTGGCTATTTATAGCCTATCACCGATTCCTGGTTTTGAGCACGCCCTGCACTAATGCTAATTGCATTGGCCATGTTGTATCCTCTTTTACGGTGTGTCTTAGACTACGGCCCCCATAGCATAGGCACAGCTCAAGTAGTTCAACCTGATGACTGACTGCTTTAGTCACGTGGGATCCTATCATCTCTACTGTAAGAGTCAATCGTGGGAAGCTCTTTAGAGAGAAAACTTGAAAATGCAGTCCTTGTCACAGTCAATATTCAAAGCAATACTCTGCACTGTAATTAAAAGTTCAACCAATGCTTCTACATGCCTCTCACAGTGTCCAGCTTACATATAGCCCACTCCAGTCTGGATACTAATACTTGATTCACACATCAAACCTGGCTGAAATAAAATGAGCTGCATGTGTTTCTTTATTAATGTCTAAGTGTAGTGGGTAGCCGTTGTAGCTACGACCTTGAAACATTGCAGGTTACAGCTACATCTGCCTATGACCTTGAAGTATCAGCCCCTGGGGTGTAGTCCACCAGGGACCCTTAAGACCTGTAATGCATGAACTAGGCTCTTTCTTGGCTACTTCGTGGTTTGGATGCTGAGATCTTGGACCAAGTCGTTATGTGTGGAACAAAGCTCAGCTTTCCCAGACCCTACGATAAATCTGCCATGGTTGTGAGTTAACCCCTAAGTTATACTGCATTTCAAACTTGGATTGCTAAATACAAGGAGGGTTTTGCTAACAACAATGAGATGATAGATAGGGTGAGAGGAAAGAGCAGAGTCTGAGACAAGTGAAAACATGTCTTTTCCTGTATTGTGGACCAAATTATTTTCCTTCAACTTTCAGATGTTGAGTCCTTACCATTAATAGACTCAGAATTTATTTGAAGAGAGGGTCTTCAGAGAAGTAACTAATGTTAAATGAGACCATGTGAGTGACCCTTAATCTAATATGACTAGCGTCCTCCTAAGGATAAAGTGATACAAGGAATGTATGTGCACAAAGAAAGGCCATATGAGGACACAGGGAGGAGATGATGCTCTCAAGTTAATGCGGGAAGCTTTAGAAGAAACCACACCTGCCAACCCACAGACTACGGGAAAACAAATTTCTGTTACTTAAATGACCCAGACTCTGGTGTTCTATTATGACAATTCTGATAAATTTGTTCACTTGAAGAAAAAAAAATACATGATGAAGTTAAAATGCTGAAAGAGAAAGAGATGGCCATGTTACTTTTTATTTTATTGCTTGGGCTTTTCCTATTCATCTCCTATAAAATTGATGTGGTTCTTACATATAAAAAGTACATTGCTGTTGTCTTTAAGTTTTACCTTTAGGGATGTTTCCACTTGTACAGGCAGGCTTTCTCTTTCACACAGACCCCTTCAGGTAATGTTTACTTCTTCATACATCAAGACATGAGATTGGGCAGAGACTAGACTCCACAGCAAACATCTCTGGGCTTTCATAACCATGCTTATTAGTACCTGAAAACCTAGCCAGTTTCTTTTCATAGCTCCATATTCCCTGTAGAGGGAAACCTGGAACAAAAAACATTTTTAAAATTTTTATTTTTATTGTCCCTTTTTATTTTCTTCTGTTCACAGGACTTAATCAAGACTCCATCTCCACTTGAGGGGTGCCACAAAACATGGTTTATGATCATGCATGATTCCATGTGAAAATTACAAATTCTTTTATGCATTAAGGCATGTGGTTCAACTGTATACATTCAGTTCTGTGTGCTGTGGAAGATTACGGCTTGAAAAAAATGCTAAATGTAAGTTAAGGCTTAAAATTCTGGTTAGAGAATAGCATCATCTGTGATACTCAGTTAAAACCATCTGTCAAGGTACCAGACCTTCCCCATGAAGGAGAAAGATCCTTGAATAAGCCTCTGCAGAAGGGAAGAGCCTCAGGGACCCTTCTACTTCAGGCTCCCATCTGGCACACTCCTCCTTTCAGCTTAGATAGCTGTAAGCTTCTTGAAACTGTTCAGAACTGTCATATCAACTCTGAGTCTCCTTCCAAAGTTCAAGAGCACAGGCTTCATGCTCTCTTCATTATATATTTCAATTGTGTTTAGTTGTATTTTATCGCACTAAGGACTAAAGACGGGGTAGGGGATAAAAGGACCTTTAAAATGGGTTCTCTTCCTTTCTACCCTTTTACTGGTCCATTTTTTTCTTCCCTTATTTGGGCATGTATCAGCTACAACCACAGTAAGCAAAAACCTCACTTTGGATTTCTGCATTCTAACTCAGCAGAAACCTTGACTCTTCTAAGACACAGTTTTCCACCCTATAAAACAGGGTTAAGAACACTTTGAAATCCTGAGGATTGAATGTGACAGGGCAGACTCTGGCTCCTAGACAAGGACTGGGCATATGATCATAGTCACAGATGTTAATGTGACCCCAGTTTCAATTAGGCTTCAGAATGACTTCTATATACACGGTCACATTTTATTCCTGTGTTGCTATAGTAACAAAACTTGTTATATATTCAGATTGATGGGTTCTGTTGTTGTTTGCTATCTAACCGCAAATTCATAGATATATTCTCTGCATCTTAGATACTATGTGTGCTCAATGTGGAGCATTATCTTTCTCTATGGACTTTGACATATTCATTAAAACACATGATGAAACCTCACATGTTCTTTTGGGGGGGTGTATCTTTTCATGAGTGACATGACTCATTTGTGAAAGTCTGGTTGCCATTATTGTGTCGGCCTGATTTTGTTTAGCGCCCAAGGTTATGTGAGGTAAATAGCTCACCATATTGGCTACCAATAGATTATTTTGTCATTGTGGACAAAGGTGTCATTTGTAGCACATGTTTTTAAATATGGCTAGAGTCCTTTCAACTTTATGACTTGTAAATGACAACGTCAGGTTTCTCTGTCTTAGTGAGCTTCTCTGTCTAAAGTTCCAGACAATATTGACATCATCCCACATAGCTCTAAAAAGATAGTGGAGCGTGCTTCGGCAAGTTTTACATTTCTGGCAACTTATCTCCCTACTCCTATCCCTCCCTTGAGTTCTAGGGTTACATCTTTGTTGCTGTTGTCAATTTGACTTTGTATATGAGTGTTTTCCCTGCATGTGTGTGCACCACATGTGTGCAATGCCTGCAGAGGCCAGAAGAGGGCATCAAATTCCCTGAAACTGGGGTGACAAATGTTGTTATCTGCCACGTGGGTGTTGGGTATCAAACCTGAGCCCTCTGTAAGAGCAGCTAGGACTCTTAACTGCTGAGCCATTTCTCTTCAGCCCTAGGTTACATCTTTTTTTATTACATAATCCACTACAGTCAATTGTGTACTGATAACAGACGTCTCCGCGGCAATGGAAACACATATATATATTCACAGGGACATGAATATATTTGTATATATTCAAATATATGCATGTATACTGTCCTGTGCAGAATCTATTAGTCCATGTTACTGGAAATATGACTAGTGAAATTAAATATCCTTATGTGGCTGGTGGCTGGTTATTGGACAGCACAGCTCTAATACATTTGAGATTCAGGAGACAAATGCATACTGTTAAAGGACCTTCATGGGTACCATATGATGTGGATTCCTCCAGGTAGATCCCACTACTTTGTCCTTTGGACATGAGAGCTAGAGTTGTAAGCTGGCTGCCTTCTCTTTTTTGATTTTCTCTCCTTTTAGTTCCTCATTAGGCTAATCAATAGCCATTATTCACTGTATTTTCCAAGGGACTTAGATGCATGTATTAACTGAGATACTGACAGGAGCCCACAAGAAGAGTTATAGATGAGGCTCTGAAGAATGAACTTGCTGGCACCACACGGTTCATCTGTCCCCAACTGGAGATTTAAACCACAGTGAGCCCTCAAGAGTCCCTCTTCCCACTTCCTCTGCTCGCCGGGCACTGACACATACCTGTCTTCTAGATTATTTGCCACTGCATCTCCAAAGGGGTACTTACTACTAAATAGTGTCATCTCAAAGCCCTTTCTCTGCCCCATGCTGTTCTTCTCCAGACTTGATCTCTTTTATATTTTTGCCCTAAAAAGCCACCTTCTACTCCCTTCTCCTGGTTTTCCTGCCCTTCACTGTATCCAGCTGGCATTGTGTTTGTTTGAACTCTTCCAGGTCGGTTTGTATGCCCTTACCATGTTTGCTATGGTAACAACTAACTGACTAACAGATGCACAGCTGAGTTTTCAATGCAGGTGTACAGGTCCCTTTCGTACTGTACCAAGTGCATAGTTACACTTGAATACAGAGAACTCCAGCTCTACAACATCTTCCTTCCTGGAATCCACTACTGCCTCTTTAAGAAAACAGTAGCCTATTTCAAAGAGAAACACCCCCCACCTTCAGCTGTCAATTGACCTATAAAAATCCAATTGATTTATCTGCTTAGCTCACGCTCACAACTCCAAGGTGTATTCTTTACCATTTTGCTTATGGAGAAACAGAAGCCCAGAATGGTTACTCAGTATTCAAGAAACAGGAAATCAAACAGAATACCACAAATAGAAGCTGCATTTGACATGCAGCTTGAGGGTAAAGCATGGTTCCTCAAGGTATAAAAGAATCTCACCCCCATTTGCTTTCTCAACAAACTTCAGGGGCTGTATTTCCAAGCAGTTCTTAGACAGGAAAATAGGCAGAACTGTGAATTCTATTTCAAGCCACACATCCAGATGGCTTCTCACATTAGCATGGCCTTGGACCTTTCTCCAGGCCAAAAAGAAAAAAAAAACAAGGCCTCTAGCTCAGAATTTATTGAGAACAGTGAATTATAGGAAACTACACCTGGTATTCGAGATTATTGCTAAAACACTTTGACAGCAGCATAAAGCAGCGTCTCCATGTACAGGGTAATCTATGGTCCTAATAACATGAACAGTGAATAACAGCTGGCATGTGTGTTCAGAAAATGGGATTAGGAAAATTAATTCAAGCTAGTTTACTTATCTCAAGCAATTGTTGCACGTCTCTGAGGCAGTTCTTTTGAGACAGATCATTCCCCAGTTCAGTCAGTTAGCTTCCTGAAGCACTTTAGAGTGTAGGAAGTCAACAACATTATCTCCAAGGTTTCTTCATTGTTTGAATAAACTAAACTTCCATTTTACTAGAAACTTTAAAGGGAACTTCCTTTTAAGTTTTCATTGGATTTTTCCCCCCATCTCTACCACGCAAGATCAATAGCAGCTTCCCCAGCATGGGAAACACACGGCCATTTGAAAAGTAATCAGAGCACTGGTGTAGGTCTGAGAACTTCCATCAACATGACTCACTACAATGCCTGAAGAAAATAGGAGGGAAAGGAAGGCCACTGACATGCCCAGCACCGGTTCTTAGGTCAGTCAGTTAGTTTGCAAATAAAATGGAAAGACATCAAGCAGACCAATGATGGGATCAGTATTGAAACTTTCAACAACAATGGCTAGAAAATATAAGCAAACAGCTGGGCAGTGGTAGTGCACGCCTTTAATCCCAGCACTCGGGAGGCAGAGGCAGGCGGATCTCAGTAAGTTCGAGGCCAGCCTGGACTACAGAGTGAGTTCCAGGAAAGGCGCAAAGCTACACAGAGAAACCCTGTCTCGAAAAACCAAAATATATAAAGAAACAGCAATAACCCATGCTGCTTATCTCTCTGGGCTCCAATAAGACATTTCTACCCAATTAGGTTTCTTAGAGCAATAGAAATTTTGTTGAGAAGGCTGAAGGAAGTCTGTAGGATTCAGTGATTTTGGAAGTTCAAGAGGAATCCATGCTAGGCCTCTGCCTTGGATTCTGATATTTGCCATCAGCCCATAGTGTTCTTTATCTTGAAGATGTATCACCCTAATCTCTGCTGTCTCACTATAATACTTAAATGTCATGGTCATTACAGGGGCAGTTATCAGTTGGCTTTTTCCTAGTGCGTATGTGTCTTCACCTGTATTTTCTTTAAAGTTCTGTGTATTAGTGTGTGTGTGTGAGAGAGAGAGAGAGGGGGGAAATGTGTGACTAAGGGGATGCAACAGTGCATATATAGAGGTCAGAGGACAACCTCTGGCGTTGACCCTCACCATCCACCTTGTTTAAGATGGGTCTTTCACTGATTGTTGCTGTGTGGACAGGGGTAGGTGGCAGGTGAGCATCTAGAGATTCTGCTGTCTCCATCCCTCATCTTTCCACAAGAACACTGAGGAGAGACACATGCTACTATGAGATCCAAACTTGGGTCTTTCTGCTTGTGTGTGGGAACTTTCCCCAGTGTGTACCCACCTAGCGTCACTGTTTCTTCTTCTAAGGATACTAGTCAGTGAATTTAGGGGTTACCCTAACCAATATGACTTCCTTGTCACTTATTACCTCTGTGAATGCTCCTTTTGAGGTTTCAAGCATGACTTGAATGAAGGATGGACCAGGATGCGCTGCATAGACTACATGGCATGATCAAAATGGTTGGACTTGGAATATATAGTGCTGATTGCATTCCAAGGTTGCACTGACCTTGCACTTGGCTTCATCATTCAAACACATGTAGGAGGACTGGAGGAATTCAGGAATCCTCATCCTGGATCTTAATGGGCTCTCAAGCCTCTATTAATTTTCTGAAATTGTATACCTATTGCTGTGGTAGGCATACTTATGCTTTCTTCAAAGAAGAACTTTCAGGTTTTTCCTAAATTCCTCCAAAAAGGCTTTAAACCAAAATACTAAACACAATGACATCAAAGTATCCGAGAACTCCACCAAAGTGCTCTATGATCTGAATGGTATATTTGATCTGTGTTGTAAACTCCTGATTATATGATTCATCCAAAGTTTCTGGGTAACATGTTGAAAACTCTAGCCACCAAGATAATTTTATTTGGAAATGTCTCTGGCCTATTGATTTCCAATCCGTCTCATTCCACGGGAGCCGCAGGTGGCTCCGATTTCACTCAGCTCCTGTTTTATGCAATAGAAAATGCAAATGAAACATTAGCTTGGCAAAAACAAGCTAATGTCAATATAGAGAGAAGAAAGAAGCACACTTGAGCAGATTTACAGCTAGATATGTGGGGTCTGGTGTCAAAGCCTTTGGAAGAACTGGTAGAAGGGAGAGGTGGAAGAGGAGAGGGCATGCTCAAGTCATCTGTGGGACTTACAGCTTTACGTTCAAATTCCTGTTGCCTCCTAGTCAGGACTTCCAGTCACCTGCTGCTATAGTTTCTCCCCAACAAGTAACAATACAGTAGTTGTTGAAAATAATTCCATTTGGTGACGAACACCATCAGGTCATCCAGCCTCTGATGTGGTTTTTAAAAGCACACACCGCCTCTGTGGTACCTCTGTGGGTACTCATGTGTTAACAGCTGCCTCCCCAAGAACCCTGTGTTCTTAGTTTAAGCAATAGGCCATCTGGCCTCCTCTGATTTCCCTGACCTCTTTATTGCATTTGCCCAGTTTTTATTTCTTCATCTGCTTGGAGCTGCTGCACAAAGAGAAAGCCGAGGGAAAGTGGATCACACTCTATTCATCCACATAGTTTCTTTTCCGTCAGGTGAGAAAGATTTGGTCCAGAGGAGTCATCTTAGCCATATAACTATTTTCTCATCCTAGAACCAGATACACACACACAAAGAAAAAACAATGAAAAGATGATTTTAATTGGAAATAGTTTTTTTCAGTGAAGGCTGAATTTAAAATTAAACAAAAAAAGTCAAAGAAGAAATAAAGAGTAATTTCTTAATAATTTATAATTACTTTTCCTAATTGTTTTAACTTAATTTCTAACTCTATAAGTAGAATGTGTGAGCATATAACAAGAAATAAAGCTGCCCTGTATTAGATTTTTCCTATTCTTATCTAGGGATCTTCCAGAGGCTCATTTACACTTGACAAAGGGTCAATAATTTTGCTCGTGCATTCTTGAGCTGATAATACTGAATGTTCTTTTTTGGGCCATTATAAAAAGCTCAAGGAAAAAAAATCTTCAGAAGCAAGTCCTAAGTCTTTCCCAAGAGCAGACTTTCTGCGCAGCCTTGTTAAACAGCAGACTAAACAGTAATGCAGTGGGAACCCCCAGAGCACGCTGAGTTCGTGGTTACTTTACTCGCTAATGGTCAGGGCAAAGGATGCAAAGCCCTGAGCAGAGTTGGGAGTCATATCTCGATTATACAGGCCAGGAAACGAATGCCTTGAAATCCTCCCCACTCCCCAAAATGCCTTCAATCTTTTAAGTTTGGGATAGAAATAATGGATAGCATGGGGAAAATGTAAAGAGAAATGAGCAAGCTGCTGATCACCCAGAGGGTGCAAATGGATTCTATCAGTGGTCAACATGGTCACTAGGAAAAATGTCATTTGCAAGAGTTAGAGTCAGTTGAGGACAGTGGTAAGCTCAATGACAATGGGAATTTAACCATTTGTGATTTGTCATCATAGCTTTATAACCATTTTTTTATTTCCTAGAAAGCTGAAACAGCCAAACATTGAATATGTTTTATATTAGGAAAAGTCTATACTAAAATGAATATATACATTCATTTTATATATGCATATATTCCCCTCAAATGAGGAATAAAGAATGTGGTACCTGGATGAAAGTTTTTAAAGAAGAAACCTTAACCAAATGAATCAAAAATGAGTACTTTGAAGCCAGGTTGGTAAGTTTGTTCAGCTGGTAAAGGTGCTTGTTCCCAGACTTCATGGCCTGAGTTCAAATCCTGGGACCCATATTGTCCTTTGAGCTCCATAATCAAATTGTGGCACTCGAGTGCCAACACACGCACACACACACACACACACACACACACACACACACACACACAAATAAATAGTATACTTGTTTTAAAAATATGAAGACAATTTAAGGTTCACCCTCCAATAGAGTTTGTCACATACTGTATGAGGATAAATCTGTTGAATCGAGCACTAACATCTACTTTTTTATTCTTCTGTTTCCTTTTTCTAAAAAAGTCTGCCTGAGGGGTTATAACAACGTATAAGAACTAAGGCCAAGGAGCTCCATTTTTACATAGCCAATTCTATGCAGCTTTTCAGATTCAACCTCTGACAAATGCAAACTTTATCTTCCCACGCCTTTCCTTTTCTAGCTGTAAGGTCCCCAATAGTAGATAGACCCTACATGAAAAGCATCCAATAATATCAAAAGCACAGGAAAGTTTTCCTCAACCTGAATGTGCAAGTGTCCATGCTGTCCCCGTGATAAAATGCACACGGTGCTACTATACTATGAGGAAGAGGTTGGGGTCGAGGTAAATTTTGATCAAGTTCATAAAACATGTTTCCTAATGTAGGAGGTTTTCCCGAAAGGCTCTAGAAAAATCCATCAACAAATCGTCTTTAAGGCAAAGGACCAAAGTCTGTCTTATCTTCACAGAGAATTGGCAATGTAGCAGCCCCTAGGAACTCCAGCTTATCCTTATGATGGAAAACACAGCAGAAGTTGATTAAACATTTATTTAGGTCTTCTAAGGGACTTTGCTTGGTGCTTAAAATAGTTTGTTTCTTTTTATTTTTCAATTTTTTTTTTAGCAAAATGCTGTGTGTGATACAGAATTATCCCAAAGATCTTTTTTACTTCTCCTGTAATGTCCATGCTCTGGGTCCTTCTCCTTGGGCATAGTTTTAAACAGTACCAACCCCCCCTTACAGTTTAGTCATTGTTAGTGACATTTCTTCAGTTTGCTGTTTTTGAAATTTTACTGCCCTCAGAATGGGCTTGGCCATTAGCTAGCAAGTTTTCCCCAAGGCAATGTAGCAATAGGTAAATAATGACTTAAGTCTCAACACCAAGTGGCCCAAGACTGTCATGAAACTTCCCTTAGTGCAGCTTGTGGGTCATGACCCTTTTCGGCTCACATATCAGATATCCTGCATAACAGATATTTACATTATGATTCATAGTAGTAGCAAAATTACAGTCATGAAGTAGCAACAAAATAATTTTATGGTTGTGGTCACAACATGAGGAACTGTATTAAAGGGTCGCGGCATTAGGAAGGTTGAGAACCACTGCCTTCGCACACGTGACTACATTCATCAGAATTTACTGGAAAACTCAGGTAACTTGGTGGGATTCGGAAACACACTAAATTTGGAATAGCTTCTTGGAATGTTTAGGAATACCTTCAGTGAGTGGTTTTCAGTTTTGAACCTCTAGCAAGTCAGATTTGGCTGTCTCTGCTGGGGGAGGTCAGCCTTTGTGCCTTCAGATGTTTGGAGAGCCCATGGCCTCTGTTCTAGTGAGAGCTACCTGGTATTGAACTGCTCCAAAGGTAGAAAGAGCTAAAAACACTTTTACATACCGCCAGTTGTCCCCTCAGGCACCAAGTCACTCTGGTTGAGAACTGTTTTAAATCAGGCCAGAAAGATGCGATCATTCACCTTGAGATGCCATTTTCGTTATTGCTTAAAATTATTCATGGCATCCTTTCCTGTGGTTGCTGAGATAGGTCTCACTATGTTGACTGGCTGCCTTCAAACTTTTGGGCAGAAATGATACCCTTGCTTCAGTGTCCCAAGTAACCGACTAGAGATGTGTGATAACCACCATATCTGGCTATTCACTGGCTATCCTGAACATTCCATTGATTTCCATTTATCTTTGAAAATGTGATCACTCTAAAACTCTGCTTCCTCCTGCCTAGGGATGAGGGGTCAGAATGTACTACTTTCCTTAACAGGATCAGTTATTCTCTGGCTTCCTAAAGATCTGATGTCTCTTCCTTGAGGTCACTTCCCTTCCAATTCTTGTACCTCTTGCCTTACACTTCCAGAAGTCACTGTCAGCCACCTCCACATTGTCTCCATCTTACCTAATGTAACATGCCTTGGGTTGTAGGTTACCGTTTGAGTTCTCCAGACCTTCTTTGTGCCTTGTTCTGTGGTGGTATTGTGTTCCCCAAAATATTGTGCACCCTAATAAACTTATCTGGGGTTAGAGACAGAACAGCCACTAGATACAAAGGCTAGAAAATGGTGGCACTCACACCTTTAATCCTAGCATTCCAGAGGCAGAAATCCCTCTGGATCTCTGTGAGTTCAAGGCCACATTGGAAACAGCCAGGCATGGTGACACACGCCTTTAATCCCAAGAAGGGAGCCTTTAATCCCAGAGAGTGGTGGTAGAAAGCAAAAAGGTATATAAGGTGTGAGGACCAGAAACTAGAAGCATTTGGCTGATTAAACTTTTAGGCTTTGAGCAGCATAGTTCAGCTGAGATTCATTCTGGATGAGGACTCAGAAGCTTCCAGTCTGAGGAAACAAGATCAGCTGAGAAGTTGGCCAGGTGAGGTAGCTGTGGCCTGTTCTGTCTCTCTGATCTTCCAGTGTTCACACCAATAACTGGCCTCGGGTTTGACTTTATTAATAAGAACCTCTAAGATTCATGCTACATTGTTCTCCACTCTCCTGAGCCACACTTTCCTTTCTATCAAGGTTGACTCTACTTGTCTGGACGTCAGTCTTGTGTGCCCTGGCCTCTTGTTCTGTGTTTTTTTGGGGGGAACATCAGTGTTTTTCCACAGTTTTATTGCATTTTCTCTCCATCCTTGTCTCCAGAAGGGGGCTTAAAATTTCATGAGCAGAGTCTCTTGAGTTTAGGGCAGTAGTTCTCAACCTGTGGATCATAACCCCTTTGGCAAACCTCTATCTCCAAAAATACTCACACTATGATTCTTAACAGTAGCAAAATTACAGTTGAGAAGTGTAGTGGGTAGCCATTCCAGCTTTGATCTGGAAGTTCCAACTCCCATTGAGGCTTCGGCAACTGTCACGCCTACAAGGCAGGGCCAAGGGAGGAGCCTAGAGACCCGAGAACCGGATGGGCCAGCTCGCACTCTCTCTCTCTGTTCCTGGACTCTGGACAATGGAGGTTGACCGAGCAGAGCTCCAGAGAACACTGCTGGACTGCGATACACCTTCCCCAGACCCTGCGACCTACCTATCCCTTCATTTGTAAGTTACCCATTAAATAAATCTTCCTTTTAACTACATGGAGTGGCCTTAATAATTTCACCAATAGAGAAGTAGCAACAAAAATAGTTTTATGGTTGGGGATCACCACAATATGAGGAACTGTATTAAAGGGTCACATCATTAGGAAGGTTGAGAACCACTGCTTTAAAGTTTGAACTAAGTCATATTGTGTGGCTTAGGATCTTCCTAGGATACACCAGGCATGCGATGCAGGATCCCTTCAGCCTCCATACTGAGAGCCACCCATGCATGTTATTTGCATGCAGGGAAGAATAATCTTGGGCAAAATTACATTTTGTTGAAAACTGTTGTCTTTATTTTGCATGTACATTTTATATGAAAAAGTGAAGTTTGAAAGTTAAAGAAATCTTATAAGTCTCCAAAATTTTTAAGATTCCAGAATGTTTGTCTGTGAAATACATCACCATGAGTCTGGGGAATGCAGTGTGATGGATGTTGGCTTCTTGGTAGTCCGTTTTTCATTGCTTTGATGGAATAACTGACAGAAACAACCCTGGGGAGGAAAGATTCATTTTGACTCATGCTCCTTGGTTTTCAGCTCACAGCCACTTGGCTTTTCCTCTTTCAGAGTGTCATAGCAGGCAGTGTGTGGTAGAATAAAATTTCTCACCTCATGGCTTCCAGGAAGAAAAAGCAACAGAGAAAAGGGGGCCCTGTCAAGACATAGCTCTCAAAACTGCACCCCTGTGGACCTGTAGTGGGTAGAAACAATGAAGAAGACACAAACAGAGGGAATGATGGAAATAGAAAATCTGAGTAAACAAACAGGAAACACAGATGCAAGCATAACCAACAGAATACAAGAGATGGAAGAAAGGATCTCTGGTGTAGAGGATACAATAGAGAAAATGGATTCGTCAGTCAAAGAAAATACCAAAGCCAAAAAAGTCAAAAATTCAAATCCAGAATACTATTTATGCATATCATGTCTCTCATCTTGCACCTTTAAAGACCATATTCTACTAACCCTCTTCATACCTTCCCTGGATCCTCTAAATCACTCATAGACACCTCTTAACTATTTGCTCACAGTGATCTGGTGACCTGAGCTATTTGATCTCACATATCCACTCTTCCTTACATATCCACTCTTAAGGAATAGACTGGCAAATTCAACATCCTGTCCTAGCTTGTATCACCTCTTACAGAAACTTTCTCCTATTTTCAGTTCCTAATAGTGATTCACCCACTTTGGAGCTCCCTGTATAAAATCCTGGGAGAGAAGCTAATGGCTTTCTCTGTGTCCCAGTGCTGTGCCTGTCCATCATAGCATCATTAGTTTCTTAATGCAGTCTTCTAAGTCATGCCTGTCTTCCCCTGAGACTGATTTCTGGGAAGACAATGGCTTTATCCGAAGTCCAAAGTCAGGCTAGAAGCTGGTGCTAATCTTGTCACTTTAAGGAGCTTAATACTACAGATGTCAGAGTACACTTTCCCCTTCATGCATCTGTCACTCAATTCTACTAACAGGCTGAATTATTTAAAATTCATAATAATAAGAACTAATAAGTTTTGGTCATCAAAGACTTAATTTGTCATCAGGCATTCATAAAATAGATGCTTGAACTGAAACAAGTATTTTTCATAGGGTTTTTTGTTGTTATGAATGTATGAGAATAGCTGGTTCCATTAGCAATATTTTTTTTAAATCAATTAGCTTCAAAGCAGAAACTATGGTGGAAATGTATTAAGTGTCAAAAAGATAAGTGTTAAATATAGATAACCGTATAATCAGATCATTCTCTTATTTGGTTAAAAAGCAAAACAAAGCCAAAACTTCTTCCTAGGAAAATAGGAATAAAAGGGAATGAAGATTATTTCTGGGAGCTCAGTAATAGCTCAGTGTGTCAAGTAAATTTTAGTTTTGATTCATCTGGACTTATCTTTTCATCTTATATAGAATCTGTATAGCATCTTTGACCTAAAAACATGGAAATGAGCTCATGTTTCTTTCATTCTTTTTCTTCTTATTCTTTGCTCTAGCAAGTCTCCATGTATCTACTTGTGTTTGCAAATGTGATTTGCAATTTTAACATATTTCACTTAGATAATAAGACTTATTTCAGATTTTCTCCAAAATGCTATTGTTTAGCATTATTAAGGACCACTACTGTGCTGCTAAGTGTTATCAAGTTAAAATATGGATTTTTAAGGGATATTATTTTCACTCAGAAATCATGTGGGGACTTGCCATATCTCTGGTTCCCTGAACCAAATAATCTGTAGTTTTAGGTGTGAAATTCGAGGTAAAATCTAAGCTGAATATTCTTCATTGTTTAAATAATTTATCTGCTTCTTTAGGAGGTCTCCTTGTGGAAAGGAGAGACCCATTTAAAGCCTTAGTTAAAAAAATATCAATGACATTTCTACTTAAATATTTATTGAAAATCATTAGAGGAATTACTGCCTTTAAATAAATATATATCATCCCTTTCTTGCACCCATGAGTGCCATAAAAGCCTAAGCAATGACTCTTGAGTTTAATGCCAGAGATTTCAGGAATTTGGACAGATTTCACACTGTTAATTAACCTCTCATACTTCCAGGAATCTTATTAAGTTGACCTTTGGGTTACACATAAGCTCATCTTCCCATAGACAGCACAGATCAAGGCCGATCAAGTGGCCCATTAACAGAAAACTGCTTCAAATACCTATACACCACAGAAGCTCCTTGACAGCAATAAGCTATTAATACCCAGTAAATATGTCATTAACAGCGAATTCAAATGGCAGCTTCCTCTTGAAAGCATTATAAGCTCTTTGTCAATGCTTAGGAATATTAATGTGTTCTCCTACATGCTCTCTACATTCTATAATTAAGCCCTAATGCTAACGAACCCCTTATGCTCTTGGACTTATATGAAATACGCCGCATTATTTGTTGCTGTATGACAAATCATTTCAGAATGTAGTGGATTAAAACATTATTAGTAATCCCCCCATTTCCAT